>CM064557.1:3256650-3393873 GCA_032716605.1 Paralithodes platypus | reverse complement strand
CTACTGCCCTGGTAACTAATTTCCTCTGGGCATGATTCAGGAAGTTAGTAGGGACATATGGTTAGTAACTGAGGTGGGTATAAAATAAGTTATTCATTTACAAACGCAGTCAGTCCGCGGGTTTGAGTGCGAGATATTTGTCTAGGCGGAGTTTAAATGAATCAACTGGTGATGCAGTCTATAACGTTTCGGGGAAGCCCATTCCACAAGTTGACAACTCGATTGAAGAAGAATTCTTAGATTCGTGTGAGTTAAAAGATTTACCAATAATTTTGGCAAACCGTTTCCCCGCGTGTAATTAGATTTGTCGATAGTGAAGTACTTACTACAGTTCATATTGTCGATGCCTTTGATGATTTTGAACACTTGAATTAAGTCACCTCTTAATCTGCGCTGGGTTAAAGGAAATAGATTTAATTCTCTAAGACGCTCTTCGTATGGTTTGTTCTTTAGGCATTTTTATCATTTTGGTAACTCTACGTTGAACTCGTTCTAGCTTGTTTATATCTTTTTGGTAATAAGGGCACCAGGATTGAACGCAGTATTCCAGAAGAGGGCGGACTAAGGAATTGTAAAGGGTTAGGATAACTTCTTTGGATTTATGCTCAAATGACCTGCCTATAAAGCCAATTATTTTGTTTGCCTTCTTAACAACTTCTGAACATTGTTGACTCGGTTTTAGGTTTACTCGATGTTGTTACTTCCAGATCGGTTTCTCTGTTTTACATTCTTAAGCTGAGTGCCATTCATCGAATAGTTTGCTTTCTCATTTAGGTATCCGATATGTAGTACTTTACATTTATCCGCATTGAAACTCATTTGCCAAATTTGGGCCCAACATGACAATTTATCTAGATTGTGTTGCATATCGTCAACTTGTTCTTTTGAGAGTACGCTATTTGCAATTTTTGTATCGTCAGCAAATTTTGAGATTGTACAGGTGAGACCCTCATCTATGTCGTTGATGTAAATTAGAAAGAGAATTGGTCCTAGTACCGATCCCTGGGGTACCCCGCTACTTACATTGGTCCATTTTGATGCCTTACCGTTTATGACTACTCTTTGCTTTCTGTCGCTGAGCCAATTTTCTATCCATTTCAACACACCGTCTTGTATTCCATGCGCTTTTAGTTTTAGCAGTAAACGTTTGTGGGGAACTTTGTCAAAGGCCTTTTGAAAATCAAGGTATATAATATCTACAGCTTTACTCTCATCGTAGAGGTTGAGGATATCGTGGAAGAAGTCTAAGAGGTTTGTTAAACAGGAACGTTTTTTTACGAAAGCCGTGTTGAGTATCTTTAAGTATGTTATTTTCCTCTAAGTGATTTACGAGTCTGTCTCGTATGACCGTTTCTAGCATTTTACATACAACTGAGGTTAAGCTAATTGGACGATAGTTACGGGGTAGGGATTTGCTGCCTTTTTTGAATATCGGTGTTACGTTGGCTAGCTTCACTGATCGGCATAGTTCCAGACTGCAAGGATTTATTGAATAGTAATGTCAGTGGTTTAGAGAGCTCATCCTTAGCTTCCTTTAGAACTCTAGGCGAGATTGTATCAGGTCCAGACGTTTTATTTACCTTGAGTTTATCTAAACAATTCAATACTTCTCTCTCTGTAACGGTGATATTGCTTAGAACATCTGAATTATCAATCTGAATCGGCGATGGTGTAGGGATATCAGAGAGATATAGGATATAGAGAGAGATATAGAGAGAGAGAGAGAGAGAGAGAGAGAGAGAGAGAGAGAGAGAGAGAGTTTACTATATGTGTACAAGATAATGTTGTTATGCATTAACCAACGTAAATCAACTGGGATGATTTAAGGGAGCCCACCTCGCTTTTATTGTCTTTCTCTCCCTCTCTCTTTGGCTTGTATCCATTCGGCCCCATTCAGCCTACTGTTTTAAGACGTTTACCCCCATCCAGGTGTCAATATTTTCCTGGCGAGCGGTAGCGAGCCAGCATTTATATATATTTGTTTTGACAGCAAGCTAAATTTATACATTTTTCGATAGAAAAATGTCTCCGGCGAAGCCGGATTGAAGCCAGATTTCTCCATACAATGCTGGCTCGCTATCGCTCGCCAGGAAGAAATCGACACCTGGATGGGGATAAACGTCTTAAAACAGTTGGCTGAATGGGGCCGAATGGATACAAGCCAAAGAGAGAGGGAGAGAAAGAGAACAAAAGCGATGTGGGCTCCCTTAATGATACTACAACAATATGGTTTTATGTCTCTTTAATTACGCACAAGTAACATTAACCCTTTCACGCATTTATGACGCAGAGGTTGCCAGATTAGCAATAAGAAATAGAGTTCTCTCACTCTTATAATTACCTCTCCAAAATTAGTTTTCTGTCCACAGCTAACTCAAATACAACTGCAGAGGTTGAAGTAACTAAACTAAAGGTTTCTAAATACCCCTGATGGTAACAAAGGCTTTAAAGTATCCCCAATAGGCTCAACAGCTAACTCAAAGACAACTGCAGAGGTTGAAGTAACTAAACTAAGGTTTCTAAATACCCCTGATGGTAACAAAGGCTTTAAAGTATCCCCAATAGGCTCAACACAGCTATCAAAGACAACTGCAGAGGTTGAAGTAACTAAACTAAAGGTTTCTAAATACCCCTGATGGTAACAAAGGCTTTAAAGTATCCCCAATAGGCTCAACACAGCTAACTCAAAGACAACTGCAGAGGTTGAAGTAACTAAACTAAAGGTTTCTAAATACCCCTGATGGTAACAAAGGCTTTAAAGTATCCCCAGTAGGCTCAACACAGCTAACTCAAAGACAACTGCAGAGGTTGAAGTTACTAAACTAAAGGTTTATAAATACGCCTGATGGTAACAAAGGCTTTAAAGTATCCCTAATAGGCTCAAAATCGCGTCATATGTCGGAGAGGGTTAAGTCACTATCCCCCTCTCCCCTCCCCTCTCTCTCTCTCTCTCTCACTCACTCTCACTCTCTCACACACCCTCTCTCTCTCTCTCTCTCTCTACAAATATAAAAAACTGTTGGTCTGGCATGGGGCGAAAACAAAAGCATTAGTCAGTTTGGGATAAAAAGCCAAATTGGATGTTTTTTATGTCCAACTGTAAAACCGGAACCCTTCCTTTCAGAGCAGTTCAAGTTGCAGGGAGTCGATAGGTAGGTACAGTAGATAGGTAGGTACAGTAGATATGTAGGTACAGTAGATAGGTAGATACAGTAGATAGGTAGATACAGTAGATAGGTAGATACAGTAGATAGGTAGACACAGTAGATAGGTAGATACAGTAGATAGGTAGATAGGTAGACACAGTAGATAGGTAGATACAGTAGATAGGTAGATACAGTAGATAGGTAGATACAGTAGATAGGTAGATACAGTAGATAGGTAGATACAGAAGATAAGTAGATAGGTAGACACAGTAGATAGGTAGATACAGTAGATAGGTAGATACAGTAGATAGGTAGACACAGTAGATAGGTAGATACAGTAGATAGGTAGATACAGTAGATAGGTAGATACAGAAGATAGGTAGATACAGTAGATAGGTAGACACAGTAGATAGGTAGATACAGTAGATAGGTAGACACAGAAGATAGGTAGATACAGTAGATAGGTAGATACAGTAGATAGGTAGATACAGAAGATAGGTAGATACAGTAGATAGGTAGATATAGAAGATAGGTAGACACAGTAGATAGGTAGACACAGTAGATAGGTAGATACAGTAGATAGGTAGATACAGTAGATAGGTAGATACAGTAGATAGGTAGATACAGTAGATAGGTAGATACAGAGGATAGGTAGATACAGTAGATAGGTAGATACAGTAGATAGGTAGATACAGAAGATAGGTAGACACAGTAGATCAAACCCGCGTCTGACTGCGTTTGTAAATGAATAACTTTATTTTATCCTCCCCTCAGTTACTAACCCATATGTCCCCTACTAACTTCCTAGTCCTGCCACGTCCTAGTCCTAGGGCAGTAGTTCCCTTTCCAATGTTCCCTTACCCACTCTAAACCACTGTTTGGACACTTGATCCTCAGTGTTTTGGAGGACAAGCAGCCTAGAAGGGTCACTAGACCTGTTGTTGCTTGATTTCCTTTGTACTCCTTTGTACAGTAGATAGGTAGATACAGAAGATAGGTAGATACAGTAGATAGGTAGATACAGTAGATACAGAAGATAGGTAGATACAGTAGATAGGTAGATACAGTAGATAGGTAGATACAGTAGATACAGAAGATAGGTAGATACAGTAGATACAGTAGATAGGTAGATACAGTTCATATATATTTTTGTATTCCTATGTTGACATATTATGTTCCTAGTTGAGTTTCGTACAATATTCTGCAGATTTCTGCTACATTCATGAGGGGGTTTATAGTGGGTGTTTTTCCTTCACGGAGAAGGGGGATGCACGCTTGGGGGGGATGCACGCTTGGGGGGGATGCACGCTTGGGGGGGATGCACGCTTGGGGGGGGATGCACGCTTGGGGGGGATGCAGCTTGGGGGTCTTGTTCTACATAACACACGTGGAGGCTGACCAGTGAGGGTGATCACCTTGGTTTTGGGCAGGCAGGATTGGGGCTTTCTTATATGGGAGGGCCAAATACCATCCTATGAGCTTTTAAGTCCCTAGGGTGATTACCGGGTAAGATATTCAGTGTGTAACCATTTGGGAGTGTTACACTGTAGGGTACACATGCAGGTCAGTGATTTAGTTTAGGCTACAGTATCAGGCAAGAAGGTTAGATTACCATATATGCTTGCATTACCGGTACTGGTCCATTGACTGTTGATCACTGAGCCTTGTGTAACCTATTGTACAGTACAGTACAGTATTTAAAGTTAGGCTAGGCTAGACTTTTGTGTTAAGGGGAGGTATTTAGTTTGTTCCCTAGACCTCCATTAAGCTTAAAATTACACCCCCTTGAGTACCTTTCAAGATAAATTTGTACATTTTTCGGTAGAAAAATGTCCCGGCCGAAGGCCACCTCCTCTTAAATTACAGGCTCGCTATCGCTCGCCAGGATAAAATCGACACCTGAATTGCTCGAAAGGTCTTAATATGGGGTGAAAGTTCTTAAAATCGCTAAACTAATGGGGCAAACGTTTTATAATATCAAAAGCAATGGGGCTAAACATGAGGGAGAAAGGGGTCAAGAAAAAAATCCCTCAAGTTGAAATCTCCCCTTAAGCTAGGTTAAATCAGTAGGCTTTGAGATAGGCTAGGCTAGGAGTAAACAGACTATAGGCTGTGTGAATCCTTGAGTGCTTGCCTTATCATATTTCTGCACATATCATTAATAAATATAATCGCCTGTTACATGTGTATTTATTTTCAAGAGTGCCTTTAACCCTCTCCGACATATGACGCGATTTTGAGCCTATTAGGGATACTTCAAAACCTTTGTTACCATCAGGGGTATTTAGAAACCTTTAGTTTAGTTACTTCAACCTCTGCAGTTGTCTTTGAGTTAGCTGTGTTGAGCCTACTGGGGATACTTTAAAGCCTTTGTTACCATCAGGGGTATTTAGAAACCTTTAGTTTAGTTACTTCAACCTCTGTAGTTGTCTTTGAGTTAGCTGTGTTGAGCCTATTGGGGATACTTTAAAGCCTTTGTTACCATCAGGGGTATTTAGAAACCTTTAGTTTAGTTACTTCAACCTCTGCAGTTGTCGTTGAGTTAGATGTGGGCAGAAAACTAATTTTGGAGAGGTAATTATAAGAGTGAGAGAACTCTATTTCTTATTGTTAATCTGGCAACCTCTGCGTCATATGAGTCTGAAGGGCTTAAATGTCATCCTACCATCAACCGCTCCCATTCGTGGTCACGCAGCTTGATGCCTTGAGGGGAGGCAGACCGTTTTTCTGGACCCCCTTCTCCCTCATGTTTAGCCCCATGGCTTTTGAGATTTTAAGACGTTCGCCCCATTAGTTTGGCGATTTTAAGAACCCTCGCCCCATTTCTGTCAATTTTAAGACCATTCGTGCCATTTACGTGTCGATTTTTTTCCTGGCGAGCGATAGCGAGCCTGTAATTTAAGAGGAACCGGCTTTAAGCCGGGACATTTTTCTATCGAAAAATGTACACATTTCTCTTGAAAGGGGGTCAAGGGGGAGTAATTTTAAGCTTGATGGAAGTCTAGGGAATCAACTAAAAACCTCCCCTTAAGCTCCTTGGTGGCGGAGTTACTTGGGTGTTCAACTGATGCACATTAGAGGCTTGGCCAGGTCATATCACAAAAATATATATATATTTTTTTTCTATGTGAGTGAGGGAGACAAAAGGCTTAACTGTCTGTAGCGAGTGCCTCCCCCAGAGTTGAAAGAGTGACAGGGCCAAAATCAAGGGACGTTCGAGCCAAAATGCCTGGACACACGGAGTTTGAAGCAATTTAAATCATAGGAGGCGGGAAAGACTGATTCTGGGAGAGAGTTCCAGAGCTCAGCAGTTGAATAGAAGAAAGAGTATACCGTTTCACTCTTGGGTTGGAGAGTTGCACAGAGTAGGGGTGGGATTGTGTTGCAAGACGGGTACCTCGTTCCCTACGTAGAGGAGGTGGTATACACTGGGAAAGCTCTCAGGAACACTGATTATTGTAGCAGCGATAGAATAGCGAGAGATATGCAACATTGCGGCGAAGAGAGAGAGTTTGCAGAGAGTTGGTGAGTGGGCGGGAGTTAATGATACGAAAGGTTTTCCTTTCTACTTTGTCTAGGAGCGCGGTGCGAGAGGATCCTCCCCACACATGTGAACAATACAGGGATGCACTGTGCCCCTGTACAGAGCAAGAAGCTGTGCAGGTGTAAAGAACCCCTTGAGGCAGTTGAGCACACCCAGCTTCTGGGAGACTGCTTTAACAAGACTGGTAATATGGTCCTTCCAAGTGAGAGCAGAAGAAAAAGAGACGCCGAGAATATTGAGAGAAGATGAAGGATTGAGTTTTGTATTGTTGAAGAATAAGGGATAGTCCTCTGGGAGTTCCGGAAGGGTAGATAGATGGAGAAATTGGGTTTTGGAAGCATTAAAGGTAACAAGGTTTTCTCTGCCCCGATTGGATATAGTAGTTAGATCAGAAGATAAGTGTTCTATGGCTTCATTACGTTTGTCTTTGAGGGATTGCTGGCTGGGGCGTTCAGGAAAACTAATTGAGTACCTGTAGTGTAAGGTAGAGTCGTCTGCGGTATGAATGGATGGGACAGTTGAGAAGATCATTTATGAAAATTAGAAAGAGAATAGGAGACAGGACAGAGCCCTCAGGAACACCCGAGTAGATAGGATGAGGAAATGAGCGATGGCCGTCCACATCCGCAGCTATTGAATGGCCGGAAAGGAAATTAGAGACAAAGGCACAGACGGAGGGATAAAAACCGAAGGAGGGTTGTTTAGAAATTAAAAATTTGTGCCAGACTCTATCGAAGGACTTCGATATGTCTAGTGCAATAGAAAAGATCTCACCGAAGTCCCGAAAGGAGGATGACCAAGAGTTAGTATGTTGAAAGAAGATCGACAGTAGAGCAACCCTTAAGGATACTGGCGATCTGAGAGCAGATTATAAGAGAAATGCTTAAGAAATTTGGACGCAATAATAGTTTCAAAAACTTTAGAGATACAAGAGATGAGAGCAATTGGAGGGTTGAGAGCGGTCACCCTTCTTTGGGACAGGTTGAATGAGAGCAAACTTCCAGCAAGAAGGGAAGACGTTAGAGGAGAGACAAAGACGAAAGCACGGAAGCACAGTTTTTAAGTATATATATACAGTATATATATATATATATATATACTCTGGAATGTTTCAAAAGCATCACAGAAAAAGAGACAGAAGAAAACTGAGCGTGTGGAGATTGAAGTGGAGGTGGGTAAGTGGAGGTGGTGGAAGAGAGATTGCTGCAGTGGTGTTCACTTCAGGCCTGGTGACTACTTCCCTTGATTGATGTGTGTGTGTGTGTGTGTGTGTGTGTGTGTGTGTGTGTGTCTGTGTGTGTGTATGTGTATGTGTGTATATGTATGTGTGTGTGTGTGTATGTGTGTGTGTGTGTGTGATAGAGATATAGAGATTTACATAGATTTACATATATACATTGGCCACAGATCTTACGATCCAAACGAGGTGGTCAGGACTTAATTCTAGTAGAGATGAGAGAGAGAGAGAGAGAGAGAGAGAGAGAGAGAGAGAGAGAGAGAGATTTACATAGATTTATATACTGTAGATACACTGGCCACACAGACCTTACGATCCAAACGAGGTGGTCAGGACTTAATTCTAGTAGAGATGAGATGAGAGAGAAAGATAGAGATTTACATAGATACACAGGCCACACAGACCTTACGATCCCAGCGAGGTGGTCAGGAATTAATTCTAGCAGAGATAGCTAACCCGAGAGTAAAGGAAAGTGGAAGGAAAGGATAGAAAATAAGGATAGAAGAGAGAGAGAGAGAGAGAGAGAGAGAGAGAGAGAGAGAGAGAGAGAGAGAGAGAGAGAGAGAGAGAGGACAAGGAGTAATTAGTTCAAAAGAGAGAAAGAAGGTAGAAAGTGAGAGATAAACGAGAGAGAGAGAGAGAGAGAGAGAGAGAGGACAAGGAGTGAGTTCAAAACAGAGGGAAAGAAGGAGAGAGAGAGAGAGAGAGAGAGAGAGAGAGAGAGAGAGAGAGAGAGAGAGAGAGAGAGAGAGAGAGAGAGAGAGAGAGAAGTTACTGTGAGCGAAGGGACCCTAAAGCCGGTATCACACGAGCGCTTTTTCCCTCAACATTTTATCCTCAACACTGGTCTGGCAGCTTATGAGGTTAACATTTATGCCATTTGTGCTACCTAAATTCATCTATCATCAGTCTATAGTTTCCGATACCAGTGCAAAATATTCCAGAAATGTTGCCAGAAAAATGTTGGCTATCGAATGTTGACTATAACAGCTCTCGTGTGATACAGGTTTACTACTCGCTTTTTCTGGACCTCCTTCTCCCTCATGTTTAGCATATTAGTGTTGAGGTTTTAAGATGTTTGTTCCGTTGGCTTTGCGATATCGAGACCTTTCGCCTCATTTTTGTATCAATATTAACCCTTTCGCTGCGGGTGACGTTCTGGAACGTCCTTGCAAGTTACAGCAATTTCCAGGCTTTAAAAGCCTGTAAAAACCGTAAAAATTGAGTGTCAGTGGGCGGGAGCGTGAGGGGCCCACCTCCGACCCTCAGAGCAGCGAGCGGCTCACTGAGGTAGACTGTCCCTCACGCGGGTCTCTCTCTCTCACAACAGCAATTCTAACCGTTAAGCAATATCACCGTTACAGAGAGAGAAGTATTGAATTGTTTAGATAAACTCAAGGTAAATAAAACGCCAGGACCTGATACAATCTCGCCTAGAGTTCTAAAGGAAGCTAAGAATGAGCTCTCCAAACCACTGACATTACTATTCAATAAATCCTTACAGTCTGGAACTATGCCTGATCAGTGGAAGCTAGCCAACGTAACACCGATATTCAAAAAAAGGCAGCAAATCCCTACCCAGTAACTATCGTCCAATTAGCTTAACCTCAGTTGTATGTAAAATGCTAGAAACGGTCATATGAGACAGACTCGTAAATCACTTAGAGGAAATAACATACTTAAAGATACTCAACACGGCTTTCGTAAAAAAGTTCCTGTTTAACAAACCTCTTAGACTTCTTCCACGATATCCTCAACCTCTACGATGAGAGTAAAGCTGTAGATATTATATACCTTGATTTTCAAAAGGCCTTTGACAAAGTTCCCCCACAACGTTTACTGCTAAAACTAAAAGCGCATGGAATACAAGACGGTGTGTTGAAATGGATAGAAAATTGGCTCAGCAACAGAAAGCAAAGAGTAGTCATAAACGGTAAGGCATCTAAATGGACCAATGTAAGTAGCGGGGTACCCCAGGGATCGGTACTAGGACCAATTCTCTTTCTAATTTACATCAACGACATAGATGAGGGTCTCACCTGCACAATCTCAAAATTTGCTGACGATACAAAATTGCAAATAGCGTACTCTCAAACAAAAGAACAAGTTGACGATATGCAACACAATCTAGATAAATTGTCATGTTGGGCCCAAATTTGGAAAAATGAGTTTCAATGCGGATAAATGTAAAGTACTACATGTCGGATACCTAAATGAGAAAGCAAACTATTTGATGAATGGCACTCAGCTTAAGAATGTAAACAGAGAAACTGATCTGGGAGTAAACAATATCGAGTAACCTAAAACCGAGTTAACAATGTTCAGAAGTTGTTAAGAAGGCAAACAAAATAATTGGCTTTATAGGCAGGTCATTTGAGCATAAATCCAAAGAAGTTATCCTAACCCTTTACAATTCCTTAGTCCGCCCTCTTCTGGAATACTGCGTTCAATCCTGGTGCCCGTATTACCAAAAAGATATAAACAAGCTAGAACGAGTTCAACGTAGAGTTACCAAAATGATACCTAGCCTAAAGAACAAACCATACGAAGAGCGTCTTAGAGAATTAAATCTATTTCCTTTAACCCAGCGCAGATTAAGAGGCGACTTAATTCAAGTGTTCAAAATCATCAAAGGCATCGACAATATGAACTGTAGTAAGTACTTCACTATCGACAATCTAATTACACGCGGGGGAAACGGTTGCAAAATTATTGGTAAATCTTTTAACTCGCACGAATCTAAGAATTTCTTCTTCAATCGAGTTGTCAACTTGTGGAATGGGCTTCCCCCGAGACGTTATAGACTGCAGCAGCACCGTTGATTCATTTAAATTCCGCCTAGATAAATATCTCGCATCAAACCCGCGACTGACTGCGTTTGTAAATGAATAACTTTATCCTCCCCTCAGTTACTAACCCATATGTCCCCTACTAACTTCCTAGTCCTGCCACGTTAGTGGCAGGGCAGTAGTTCCCTTTCCCAATGTTCCCTTACCCACTCTAAACCACTGTTTGGACACTTGATCCTCAGTGTTTTGGAGGACAAGCAGCCTAGAAGGGTCACTAGATCTGTTGTTGCTTGATTTCCTTTGTACTCCTTTGTACAGTGTAGCCAAGCGAGCGAGTGCTACCAAATAGCGGGTTTCCTGCGTTTCACTGGCACCGCTGCGGGTGAACCAGATCAAGTACGGGGCCCATTCTGGTCTCATTTTGAAGCTATTTTCGCCTAGTTTTCGGCAGAATACAGCTCATTTAATGCAGATGCTTGATTTATCATTCAGGAGTGCCTGAATATGCCCTAAATAGCCCAAAACACCCCGCAGAGAAAGGGTTAAGACCTTTCGTGCCCATTAGGTGTTGATTTTTTCCTGGCGAGCGATAGCAAGCATGTAATTTAAGAAAACATTACACATTTATCTTGAAAGGGGGTCTAGGATTTGTTTTCTTCTAAACTTGATGGAGGTCTAGCGAGGAAACTAAAAAAACAAATTAATAAGTAAAAATATAGACCAAAAACCAAGCAGTACCCCCTTAAACCACTGCACCCTCTACAGTACGTCTCATTATGTCCCATTCAGTCACTTCCCCCCACCAACCTTTACAAACCCAAGGGAGAAGTTACTGTAAGCGAAGGGACCCTATAAACCACTACACCCCCTATAGTCTATACAGTACGGTCGCGCTAATAAGTCATGTCCCAGTTGTCATTACGTTTGGCGTGCTCTGTGCTGTATTAATGTCTGTCAGATGTTGAATAGGGTGGGTAAGTGTAGGAACATGTTTGTATATTTCACTCGATATGAAGAAATGGAGCTTAGATACTGCTGATACCAATTATTGATCAAAATATACTTGGTGCCAAGACATCACTTATTAGCGCGACTGTACGTCTCATTATGTCCCATTCAGTCACTCCCCCCCACCAACCTCTGACTCACAATAGAGACATACCGGTAAACCTAAGAGAGAAGTTACTATAAGCGAAGGGACACTATAAGCCACTACACCCCCTATACAGTACATATATATATATATATATATATATATATATATATATATATATATATATATATATATCATTATGTCCCATACAGTCACTTCCCCTCACCAACCTCTCACTCACAATAGAACCTTTACAAACACTCTCTCGACTATCTTTTAAGGGGGTAGGGCTGGGTTTTTGGTCTACCGGTATATATTAATCTATTACCATCATCATCATCATCATCATTATCACCATCATCATTATCATCATCATTGTCAGTCATAATCATCACCATCATCATTATCGACGTTAGATCCAAGAGATAATCCTCCGCAATCATTGGAAAAGGCATCATCATTATACCGTTTCTTTTCAACTGACGGCAAATTGCAAAGTTCCCCATAAGATTTCTCAGATTTATTGAAGATTTTGTTGTGAAATATGGTGCTAATTATATAAACTTGGTCTTAATATGATGCAGAGACATAGTAGTTTCATATTTCTCCATTAAGTATCGATAAATTAGCTGCTAAGGGATTCAATTTACCGTCAGATGAAAAGGCATCATCATTAGTGTCATCGTCACTTACGTCAACATCATCATCATTTCAGGCTATAAGGAAGTTGGAGCCATGAACATCGATATTAACCCTTTCCCTGCGGGAGACGTTCCGGAACGCCATGGCAATTTACAGCAATTTCCAGGCTTTAAAAGCCTGTAAAAGCCGTAGAAATCGAGTGTCAGTGGGCGGGACCGCGAGGGGCCCACCTCCGACTGTCAGCACGTCCAGCCATCATGCCATGCACTGAGGCAAACTGAGGTCCCATACCCGGGTCTCAGCAGTGTTGCCAAGCGCTACATTGCTAATAATTAGCGAGTTTTCCCCAATGTCTATGGTAGCGCTGCGGGTGAACCCCGCGAGTTAGGAAGCTCGTTCTAGTGTCATTTTGAAGCTATGTATTCGGCAAAATAAATTTCATTTCATGCAGACACTTGATTAATCATTCAGGAGTGCCTGAATATGTCCTAAATAGCCCAAATATCCTCGCAGAGAAGGGGTTAAACAGAAATGCAATAATAATGTACGTTTCTGAAGTTTCTGATAGTTTAGTACAATGCTACCTTACTTTAGGATAGGTTTAGGAAAGACCACCAAGACATAGGTTAGGTAATATTTAGGTTTATACAAAGTGTGAAAATATTAGGATAAGATTAAATTTCATTAAATTGGTGCTTCCCTATGTGAATGACGGAGACAAAAGGCAAAGTTGTCTATAACAAGTGTCCCCCTCCAAAGTTGAAAGAGTGACAGAGAGCCAAAATCAAGGTACCGTACGTTAGAGTCAAAATTTCTGGACACCCGGAGCTTGAAACGTTTAAGTCATAGGATGAGAAAGAAAGATTGAGGGAGAGAGGTAGAAATACGTTGTGTGAGAGAGAGAGAGAGAGAGAGAGAGAGAGAGAGAGAGAGAGAGAGAGAGAGAGAGAGAGAGAGACGACAAGGAGTTAGTTCAAATGAGAGGGAGAAAGGAGATAAGAGAGAAAGAGAGAATGAGAGAGAGAGAGAACAAAGGAGTACAAAGGAAATCAAGCAACACTGTTGTTGACCCTTCTAAGCTGTTTGTCCTCCAAAACACTGAGGATCAAGTGTCCAAACAGTGGTTTAGAGAGAGAGAGAGAGAGAGAGACATTGATTATGAGCGAAGTTAAGGGGGCAGTGCTTGGTTTTTGGTCTATATATTTATTTATTTATTTTTGAGTTTCCTCGCTAGACTTCCATCAAGCTTAGAAAAACACCACCTAGACCCCCTTTCAAGATAAATTTGTACATTTTTCGGTAGAAAAATGCGGGACATTACAGGATCGCTATCGCTCGCCAGGAAAAAAATCGACACCTAAATGGCACGAAAGGTCTTACGATTAACAAAGAAATGGGGCAAAAGGTCTCACAATTGTCAAACTAACAGAACGAACGTCTTAAACCTCAAAACTAATATGCTAATCATGAGGGAGAAGGATGGTCCATATTATAAGCCTTATTACAACAACCCCTGCCTCTCATTACCTTCTATTCAGTGCCAACATGAGGGAGAAGGATGCTCCATATTATAAGCCTTATTACAACAACCCCTGCCTCTCATTACCTTCTATTCAGTGCCAACATGAGGGAGAAGGATGCTCCATATTATAAGCCTTATTACAACAACGCCTGCCTCTCATTACCTTCTATTCAGTGCCAACATGAGGGAGAAGGATGCTCCATATTATAAGCCTTATTACAACAACCCCTGCCTCTCATTACCTTCTATTCAGTGCCAACATGAGGGAGAAGGATGCTCCATATTATAAGCCTTATTACAACAACCCCTGCCTCTCATTACCTTCTATTCAGTGCCAACATGAGGGAGAAGGAGGCTCCATATTATAAGCCTTATTACAACAACCCCTGCCTCTCATTACCTTCTATTCAGTGCCAACATGAGGGAGAAGGATGCTCCATATTATAAGCCTTATTACAACAACCCCTGCCTCTCATTACCTTCTATTCAGTGCCAACATGAGGGAGAAGGAGGCTCCATATTATAAGCCTTATTACAACAACCCCTGCCTCTCATTACCTTCTATTCAGTGTCAACATGAGGGAGAAGGAGGCTCCATATTATAAGCCTTATTACAACAACCCCTGCCTCTCATTACTGCCCTATTCAGTGCCTTCTTCCTCTCGCTCGCTATAGATCCTTAAAAAAAAATAAAATAAAAAAATAAAAAAAAATAAAAATAAAAATAAAAATCGACCCTCTTTTATGGAGGGATTATTTGGTGGATGGGAGAGGAGAGGCTTATAAGGGGGTAGTACTCGCTTTTTATGGACTCCCTTCCCCCCTCTCATGTTTAGCATATTAGTTTGAGGTTGTAAGTCGTTCGTTCCGTTAGTTTGGCGATTTTGAGACCTTTCGCCTCATTTTGTTGTCAATATTAAGACCTTTCGTGCACTTTAGGTGTCGATTTTTTTCAGGCGAGCGATAGCGAGCCTCTAATTTTAGAAGGAACCGGCCTTCGGCCGTGAAATTTTTCTACCGAAAAATGTACAAATGTATCTTGAAAGGGGGTCTAGGGGGTGTTTTTCTAAGCTTGATGGAGGTCTAGCGAGGAAACTAAATTTGTTATAAACAAATAAAGATATAGATGAAAAACCAAGCACTACCGGTACCCCCTTAATCCAGGGCAAGAGGGAACATCATAAGACATAATTGGGAGAGTCATAATCGATCATCACCATCATCATCATCATTATCATCACTATTTGTCATTAGCTTCATCACTAGTATCAACGTCATCACTCACATATCTTGTAAAATGACCTTATTAGCATCATCATTATCACAATCATTAACATCGTCATCATCAACATCAGCCTGAATAAGTAGACTGCAGGACTCATTGCATAAGTACACTGCATAAGTACACTGCATAAGTACACTGCTTAAGTACACTGTATAAGTACACTGAATAAGTACACTGCATAAGTACACTGCATAAGTACACTGCATAAGTACACTGCTTAAGTACACTGAATAAGTACACTGCATAAGTACACTGCATAAGTACACTGCACAAGTACACTGAATAAGTACACTGCATAAGTACATTGCATAAGTACACTGCATAAGTACACTGCTTAAGTACACTGCATAAGTACACTGCTTAAGTACACTGTATAAGTACATTGCATAAGTACACTGCATAAGTACACTGCATAAGTACCCTGCATAAGTACACTGAATAAGTACACTGCATAAGTACATTGCATAAGTACACTGCATAAGTACACTGCATAAGTACACTGCACAAGTACACTGAATAAGTACACTGCATAAGTACACTGCACAAGTACACTGAATAAGTACACTGCATAAGTACATTGCATAAGTACACTGCATAAGTACACTGAATAAGTACACTGCATAAGTACACTGCATAAGTACACTGCACAAGTACACTGCATAAGTACACTGCATAAGTACACTGCATAAGTACACTGCACAAGTACATTGCTTGCCCTTATCAGTGGTCACCAACATCCACTACTCTTCCTTGTATTTCTTTCATTTTTTGTTTTTTCTATGTGAATGAGGGAGACAAAAGGCATAACTGCCTGCAGCGAGTGCCTCTCCCAGATTTGAAAGAGTGACAGGGCCAATATCAAGGGACGTTCGAGCTAACATGCCTGGACATGTTGGAAGCATGAGTAAACCGAGATTTTTGGGAGTTAGTTTGAGAGAGAGAAAATGGGATGTAAGATTCCGTATCCGAATAGATTACCTCAGTAAATGGGATGTAAGCTTCCGTATCCGAATAGATTACCTCAGTAAATGGGATGTAAGCTTCCATATCCGAATAGATTACCTCAGTAAATGGGATGTAAGCTTCCATATCCGAATAGATTACCTCAATAATGCACTCGGCACTCTCTGAGGGTCCCCGGCCACGGAAGCAAAAATAATGCCATGGGAAATCAAAGAAGTACCGCCGAACAGCCTCTCAATAACATAATTAATGGAATATCTATATAGGTAAGTAGATAGATATATATATATATACCGTACTCTGTTACCGTACCTAATACCGTGACAGATACAACAACCTACACTACACTCCAGGGCAGTAGTTCCCTTTCCCATTTTCACTCACTCTAAACCACTGTTTGGACACTTGATCCTCAGTGTTCTGGAGGACAAGCAGCCTAGAGGGGTCACTAGATCTGTTGTTGCTTGATTTCCTTTGTACGCCTCTGTACTTGCAACTGCTCGTATAACCTAAACTCTCGTTACCCATTTCGAAAATGGAACAATGTTTATCTGAATTCCGGGATGAGAAAGTGTAATAATTCCGGGATGAGAAAGTGTAATAATTCCGAGATGAGAAAGTGTAATAATTCCGGGATGAGAAAGTGTAATAATTCCGAGATGAGAAAGTGTAATAATTCCGGGATGAGAAAGTGTAATAATTCCGGGATGAGAAAGTGTAATAATTCCGGGATGAGAAAGTGTAATAATTCCGGGATGAGAAAGTGTAATAATTCCGAGATGAGAAAGTGTAATAATTCCGAGATGAGAAAGTGTAATAATTCCGAGATGAGAAAGTGTAATAATTCCGAGATGAGAAAGTGTAATAATTCCGAGATGAGAAAGTGTAATAATTCCGGGATGAGAAAGTGTAATAATTCCGGGATGAGAAAGTGTAATAATTCCGAGATGAGAAAGTGTAATAATTCCGAGATGAGAAAGTGTAATAATTCCGGGATGAGAAAGTGTAATAATTCCGAGATGAGAAAGTGTAATAATTCCGAGATGAGAAAGTGTAATAATTCCGGGATGAGAAAGTGTAATAATTCCGAGATGAGAAAGTGTAATAATTCTGAGATGAGAAAGTGTAATTCCGGGATGAGAAAGTGTAATAATTCCGAGATGAGAAAGTGTAATAATTCCGAGATGAGAAGTGTAATAATTCCGGGATGAGAAAGTGTAATAATTCCGAGATGAGAAAGTGTAATAATTCCGAGATGAGAAAGTGTAATAATTCCGGGATGAGAAAGTGTAATAATTCCGAGATGAGAAAGTGTAATAATTCCGAGATGAGAAAGTGTAATAATTCCGGGATGAGAAAGTGTAATAATTCCGAGATGAGAAAGTGTAATAATTCCGAGATGAGAAAGTGTAATAATTCCGGGATGAGAAAGTGTAATAATTCCGAGATGAGAAAGTGTAATAATTCCGAGATGAGAAAGTGTAATAATTCCGAGATGAGAAAGTGTAATAATTCCGAGATGAGAAAGTGTAATAATTCCGAGATGAGAAAGTGTAATAATTTCTCCGGTAATGGCCAAATTTCTCCTTGTATAGTCGCGCTAATAAGTGATGTCTCGGCACCAAACATGTTTTGATCAATAACTGGTATCAGCAAAATATAAGCTTCATTTCTTCATATCGAGTGAAATATACAACGTTCCTACACTTACCCACCCTATTCACCATCTGACAGACATTAATACAGCACAGAGCAAGCAAAACTTAATGACAGCTGGGACATGACCGTACCCTGTGATAATACAGTACCTGAAACTTCTGAACGCAGTCGGTGTATTAGTTTCCGGTAATGGTCAAATTTCCACTTGTACGGTCGCACTAATAAGTCATGTCCCAGCTGTCATTACGTTTGGCTTGCTCTGTGCTGTATTATTGTCTGTCAGATGTTGAATCGGATGGGTAAGTGTAGGAACATGTTTGTATATTTCACTCGATATGAGGAAATGAAGCTTAGATATTGCCGATACCAAATATTGATCAAAACATACATGGTGCTGAGACATGACTTATTAGCGCGACTGTACCGTGTGATGATACCTGAAACTCCTGAACGCATTCGGTGTATTAGTTTCCGGTCTGATCCACCCCTGACTTCGCAACTTGGGTAATATAGTCGGCATGGAGTTGGGTAGGAGTCGAGATATTGAGTTGTGGTTGATTTGCTTCTCAGTTGTTTTGCATAAGGGGGAGTCACTGGCTTTTTTTTTTATCTTTCTCTCCTTTTCTCTCTTTCTCTGGCTTGTATCCATTCGGCCCCATTCAGCCAACTGTTTTAAGACATTTATCCCCATCCAGATGGCGATTTCTTCCTAGCGAGCGATAGCGAGCCAGCATTGTATGGAGAAATCCGGCTGCACCGGAGACATTTTTCTATCGAAAAATTTATAAATTTAGCTTGCTGTCAAAACAAAAATTATATATGCTGGCTCGCTACCGCTCGCCAGGAAAATATTGACACCTGGATGGGGGTAAACGGCCATTTTGGCTGCAGGGAAAAAGGGTGACCTTGGTCCTTTCCACTGTCTACATAAACCCCTGTCCCTCCAGTGACGGGGGTAGGAGGGAGATTTTTTTTTTTTTTTTTTTTTTTTTTTTTTTCTATATTCCAACTTACTTCCTCTCGGGCATAGGCTGAGAGCCTTAACATTCACCGCTTTACAATGAACAGTGAAGCCCGTGAGGTCTTATTCCAGTCTAGGGAGTGAGACATGTGAAGCACGTAGAGCACAACGAGCACCTGCCATCTTGCCTTCACATGAGGCACGGTGCTCACTCATGACCCGAAACGACCCCATCTCTGAAGCCATCTCGTTCCCGTGCTTCACTGTCTCACCCACTACACTCGGACTCTCACACTTACACACACACAACGCCACCTGTTGAGCAGATAACTCACCAGGCATTGCACCCCTATAGCATATTTTGAATATGGGAATATTCATACAGTGCTATTTAATCAGGGAACAATGAGGGTATTTTATTGACGTTTCGGTGGGCTTTGTGGTAATGCACTGATACTAGGTACAGCACAAATTCCATCCCAATAATATCTTCCCATTGATACATCGGGATTTGAACCCGGGACCTTTGGATTACCAGGCCAGTGGCAAGACCACTCCACCACACCTCCCCAGGAGGGAGAATAGTGGTAGGGCCCTCGGGATTAGCTTTCGGATCCCCTCCAGGGACCACTCGGCGAAAGGTGGAGGGGGCGTCCGATCACCCGGGTTGGCTGAGGTGACCCGGGAGCTGGCCAATCCAAGGTCAGCCTGTGCGAGTAACGTCACTTCCGGTGGCGTGGGGCTGTAGCACTACCTTTTTGGTAACAAAGTAGTCCGCTGGGGTTTGTTTTGGTAACAAAGTAGTCCGCTGGGGTTTGTTTTGGTAACAAAGTAGTCCGCTGGGGTTTGTTTTGGTAACAAAGTAGTCCGCTGGGGTTTGTTTTGGTTGAGAGTATGGGGTAGCGCCGCTCTCTTTCTCGGGGGGACTTGTGGATTATGAGCCCTTTCTGGATGTGAGAAAATGGGCAAAGAGGAGACCCTATCATTGTGGGGTCCCAATGGACGACGTTGCCCTTGGTTCGCGTTGGGCAAGGGGCGCGGCGTCGGTGTAGCTGGAGGAGGTTTTGAAAAGCCCGGGCTGGCTCTGGACACTGCAGGTGGGACCCTTGGGTATGGGTACCGGAATGAAGGGCGGCTGCATGGGGCGCCTCTGGGGTGTTCCTCACCTCTCGGGGCATCGCACTGGTGTGGTAGAGCTACTGGGGTGTCCGGCCAGGGGTAAGAGGGGCTCACATCGTCTGGTGTCTGGTAGCGGTGGTAGAGGTTCCCTGGGACGATCCGGCAGGTGCAGGCGGCTGAGTGTCGAGAGCGGCTTGCCCAATCGCCGGCATAATATATATATATATATATATATATATATATATATATATATGAACTGGAGTGTTTCACAAGTAAAAAATGTCACCTTTGTCCCTGGGATAATATATGAATGGAGAGAAATGCATTTGGCATGAATATAAACTTCGATTTTCTATCAGGCGGATAATGTGAGTTATGGGAGCTTGGTTTTGTGGACACCAATGACGGCCACAGTCACTTAAGGGGAGGCAGTGGGTTTTTCGATTCCTCCTCCTCCCTCATGTTTACCCCTATTAGTTATGAGATTTCAAAACATTCGCCCCATTAGTTTGACGACTTTCACACCTTTTGCCTCATTTCTTTGCCAATATTAAGGCCTTTCGTGTCATTTAGGTGTCGATTTTTTTCCTGGCGAGCGATACCGAGCCTGTATTTGAAGAGGAATCGGCCTTAGGCTGGGACATTTTTCTACCGAAAAATGTGAAAATTTATATCGAAGGGGGGTTTATGTTTTTTTTTTTTAAAGTTTGATAGAGGTTTAGAGAGTAAACTAAACCCCTTCCTTAAACCATTGAGCCGAACCAGTAAATTATGCTGCACAATACCGTCTGAGCTGCCTTAACTCTACTCGCTTGGCTGAGGTAGAGCAGGTTGGAATCCAGCTACTTGGAGGTGAGCTTTATATCAAAAACTTTCCTGACTGTGGAGGTTAGGTGTGGATGCGCTACCTCCGGGTTCCACTTGGTTTCCTGCTCACATTCTACCCCTACTGAGGGTATGTAGGCGCCCTTGTGACAGCCTAAGTCAACCTGTCAAATATTATTTTGTTTGTCTATGTGAATGAAGGCGACAAAGACAAAGCTGTCTGGAACAAGTGTCTCCTCCATAGTGAAAGAGTGACAGAGAGCCAAAATTAAGGTACATTAGAGTCAAAATGTCTGGACCTTGAAGCAGTTTAGGTCATCGGATGAGGGAAAAGCAGATTGAGGGCGAAAGTTCTAAAGCTTACTTGTTGTTAGGATAAGTTAGGTTAAGGGGTGTCACCGTTTTTTTTTTTTTTTTATCTTTCTCTCCTTTTTTGGCTTTCCCTGGCTTATATCCATTCGGCCCCATTCAGCCAACTGTTTTATGACGTTTATCCCCATCCAGGTGTCGATTTCTTCCTGGAGAGCGATAGCGAGCTAGCATTGTATGGAGAAAACACATGTTTCTATCGAAAAATGTAAAATTTAGCTTGCTGTCAAAAAAAAAAAAAAAAAAAAAAAAAAAAAAAAAATATATATATATATATATACCGGTATATATATAAATATATATATATATAATTATATATATGCTGACTCGCTACCGCTCGCCAAGAAAATATTGACTCCTGGATGGGGGTAAACGTCTTAAAACAGTAGGCTGAATGGGGCCGAATGGATACAAGCCAGAGAAAGATAGAAAAGGACAGAACAAAAACAGGTCACCTCCCCTTAAGGAATTGTGAACGTTCCGCCTTACTGGCTATAAAACTCAAAGTAAACCTTTCCGTAGGTGGTTTGTTTATATATATATACATTTGTGATTATTAGTTCAATCTAGTTTGTGGTGTGTTGTGCTGTCCCTATTCGGGCTCTGTCTCGAGTCGGTCACCCCCAGTAAAAAAAAAAAAAAAAAAAAAAAATGGGGAATGGGCCTGAACAAATAGAGATAGATAGATAGATAGATCGTAAAGAACATTTCCACGCATTGCTTTACAGAGGTCATTCCTAAGCTGAAAACAATTAGTGCTAGGCAGAATTAAATTAATACAATGCCATCGCTGTGAAAGGGCTGAGGCACGAGAGAAAAGTAAATGCATTGTTGACTCCAAATGGGCGATATGTCAGTGTAACGGCCCCGAGAATATGTAAGCACACTCCTTTGTCCTACATCATCGTAAGTCAGAGTATGGTCGATGGAATATTCCTTGCATATTGCAGACGTGTACCGGTATATAACTTTGACGAACACCTAGCAAAAGTCACATTGAGTGTAATGAGCAAATTTAAGCTTCGGAAATGTTATAAACAAATAGATGTGTTCATGAAATGTGTTTTTTCTTTTTTCTTTTTTTATGTGAGTGAGGGAGACAAAAGGCAGGACTGCCTGTAGCGAGTGCCTCCCCCAGAGTTGAAAGAGTGACAGGGCCAAAATCAAGGGACGTTTGAGCCAAAATGCCTGGACACACGGAGTTTGAAGCAATTTAAGTCATAGGGGGAGGGAAAGACTGATTCTGGGGGAGAGTTCCAGAGCTCAGCAGTTGAATAGAAGAAATATTGAGAATAACGTTTCACTCTTGGATTAGAGAGTTGCACAGAGTAGGGGTGGGATTGTGTTGCAAGACGTAGAGGGTGTGGTATACACTGGGAAAGCTCTGAGGAACATTGATTATTGTAGTAGCGATAGAATAGCGAGAGAGATGCAACATTGCGGCGAAGAGAGAGAGATTGCAGAGAGTTGGTGTGTGGACGAGAGTTAATGATACGAAAAGCTTTCCTTTCTACTTTATCTAGGAGTGCGGTGTGAGAGGATCCTCCCCACACATGTGAACAATACTCAATACAAGGACGCACTGTGCCCCTGTACAGAGTAAGAAGATGTGCAGGGGTAAAGAACCCCTTAAGGCGGTTGAGCACACCCAGCTTCTGGGAGGCTGCCTTAGCAAGACTGGTAATATGGTCCTCCCAAGTGAGAGCAGAAGAAAAAGCGACACCGAGAATATTGAGAGAAACTGAAGGATTGATTTTTGTATCGTTGAAGTGTAAGGGATAGTCCGCTGAGAGTTCCGGACGGGTAGTAAGATGAAGAAATTGGGTTTTGGAAGCATTAAAGGCAACAAAGTTTTCTCTGCCCCAATTGGAAATAGTAGTTAGATCAGAAGATAAGTGTTGTATGGCTTCATTACGTTTGTTTGTGAGGGATTGCTGGCTGAGGCGTTCAGGAAAACTAATTGAGTAGTGTAAGGTAGACTGACTGTCTTTTGCACTTCACACTGTCTCTGTGTGAGGGAGGGGATTGAAGGAGGGGGAAGGTATTTGAAAGGGAATGAGGTAGTGGAGGGTGCGGAGGAGAGAAGAAGTAAAGGGAGGAAAGAGGGGGGGGGGGGGGTTAGCGATAGGGAGGGATATAGAATACTGTCAGAAAACATGTCTTTTAAGGAACATAATCAGGCCAAGTCAGTAGCGGCGAGGAAACTTGTAGGTTGGATACTGCGCACTTTCAAGACACGAGAAGAACAGCCAATGATAACACTTTTCAAATAGTTGGTGATTCCACGACTGGAGTATTAGAGTGTGCTAACATCTCCACACAAAGCCGGGGAAATATACGAAATAGAGAGTGTTCAAAGAAGCTTCACGTCCAAAATCAGCTCGGTAAAACATCTTCACTACTGGGATCGGCTGAAGGCTCATTACTTATATTCACTGGAGCAAAAAAGAGAGAGATACTTGAGTTATCGAGCGTCTAGTGCCAAACCTTCACACCACAATATCATTGAACTGGAGTGACAGAGGGGGTAGGAAATGTAACATCCCACCCCAAAAGTGTAGGGGAGCTCTGGGAACACTGAGGGACTCCTGGTTGACAAACAGGGGACCGAGCCTCTTCAACAAAATGCCAGAGAATGTGAGAAACCTGATGGACGTGCCAACGGAAGGCTTCAAAAAAATCTTGGACAACCATCTCAAGTCGGTTCTTGAACAGCCATACTTCACGGGTGTGAGAGCTGCCCCCTCGAATAGCCTGCTACATCAAACACTGGCAGCAAACATACTCGGGGGGAGCAGCTCTCGCCGAGGCCAATGAAGGATGGCCGAAACAACTCCAGGTAGTAGATAGTTATCAACAAAAACAAAAGTGTGAAAAGGAACACCTTGAGATGGTTCGGCCATGTGGAAAGTATGGGAAGCGAGAGAATGACTAAGAGAGTGTACCAGAGTGAGGTGAAAGGACAGAGAGGGAGATGTAGACCGAGTGAGAGGTGGAAGGATGGAGTTAAGAAGTATATGAGTGAAGGCGGTGCTGGTTGAGAGGAGGTGCTGGTCGACCGACTGGGTACAGAGGTGCATGGGGCTGTTTCCTTCGTGGCCACCCCTTTGCAGATCACGGCGTCCGGTAACAGATAATATACACACCTGCTTTACCTCATAGGCTTCCCGGCCAGTGCTGACGATACTTAAGGGGAGATTGCCACCTGGAGGATTTTTTTCTGGACCCCTTTCTCCCTCATGTTTAGCCCCATTGTTTTTTAGATTTTAAGACGTTCACCCCATTAGTTTGGCGATTTTAAGAACTTTCACCCCATTTATGTCACTTTTAAGACCTTTCGTGACATTTAGGTGTCGATTTTTTCCTGGCGAGCGATAGCGAGCCTGTAATTTAAGAGGGACCGGCCTTTGGCCGGGAAATTTTTCTACCGAAAAATGTACACATTTATCTTGAAAGGGGGTCAAGGGGGTGTAATTTCAAGCTTGATGGAAACCTAGGAAACACACTAAAAACCTCCCCTTAATGGGGTACCGGTAGTGCTTGGTTTTTGGTCTATATAGGCCTATTTATTTAGTAATTTGTTTTTTAGTTTACTTGCTAGACCTCCACCAAGCTTAAACAAATACCCCCTAGACTCCTTTTCAATATGTATTTGTACATTTTTCAGTAGAAAAATGTCTCGGCCAAGGGCCGGTTCCTTCTAAAATGACATGCTCGCTATCACTCGCCAGGAAAAAATCAACACCTAAATGGCATGAAAGGTCTAAATATTGCCAAAGAAATGGAGCGAAAGGTATCAAAATGGGGCAAAAGGTATCAAAATGGGGCGAAAGGTATCAAAATGGGGCGAAAGGTATCAAAATGGAGCGAAAGGTATCAAAATGGAGCGAAAGGTATTAAAATGGAGCAAAAGGTATCAAAATGGGGCGAAAGGTATCAAAATGGGGCGAAAGGTATCAAAATGGAGCGAAAGGTGTCAAAATGGGGCGAAAGGTATCAAAATGGAGCGAAAGGTATCAAAATGGAGCGAAAGGTATCAAAATGGGGCGAAAGGTATCAAAATGGAGCGAAGCTATCAAAATGGGGCAAAAGGTATCAAAATGGGGCGAAAGGTATCAAAATTGAGCGAAACGTATCAAAATGGGGCGAAAGGTATCAAAATGGGGCGAAAGGTATCAAAATGGAGCGAAAGCTTTCAAAATGGGGCGAAAGCTATCAAAATCGCCAAACTAACGGAGGGCAAGCCTTAAAATCTCAAAAACTAATATGCTGAACATGAGGGAGAAGGGGGTCCAGAAAAAGCGAGTACTACCACCTTACTCGGGGCTTTTATCGCAGCTTGACAATTATACCCACCTTGTATCGCAGCTTGACAATTATACCCACCTTTTATCGCAGCTTGACAATTATACCCACCTTTTATCGCAGCTTGACAATTATACCCACCTTTTATCGCAGCTTGGCAATTATACCCACCTTTTATCGCAGCTTGACAATTATACCCACCTTTTATCGCAGCTTGACAATTATACCCACCTTTTATTGCAGCTTGACAACTATACCCACCTTTTATCGCAGCTTGACAATTATACCCACCTTTTATCGCAGCTTGACAATTATACCCACCTTTTATCGCAGCTTGACAATTATACCCACCTTTTATCGCAGCTTGGCAATTATACCCACCTTTTATCGCAGCTTGACAATTATACCCACCTTTTATCGCAGTTGACAATTATACCCACCTTTTATCGCAGCTTGACAATTATACCCACCTTTTATCGCAGCTTGACAATTATACCCACCTTTTATCGCAGCTTGACAATTATACCCACCTTTTATCGCAGCTTGACAATTATACCCACCTTTTATCGCAGCTTGACAATTATACCTACCTTTTATCCCAGTTGACAATTATACCCACCTTTTATCGCAGCTTGACAATTATACCCACCTTTTATCGCAGCTTGACAATTATACCCACCTTTTATCGCAGCTTGACAATTATACCCACCTTTTATCGCAGCTTGACAATTATACCCACCTTTTATCGCAGCTTGCCAATTATACCCACCTTTTATCGCAGCTTGACAATTATACCAACCTTTTATCGCAGCTTGACAATTATACCCACCTTTTATCGCAGCTTGACAATTATACCCACCTTTTATCGCAGCTTGACAATTATACCCACCTTTTATTGCAGCTTGACAATAATTATACCCACCTTTTATCGGAGCTTGACAATTATACCCACCTTTTATCGCAGCTTGACAATTATACCCACCTTTTATCGCAGCTTGACAATTATACCCACCTTTTATCGCAGCTCGACAATTATACCCACCTTTTATCGCAGCTTGACAACAATTATACCCACCTTTTATCGCAGCTTGACAATTATACCCACCTTTTATCGCAGCTTGACAACAATTATACCCACCTTTTATCGCAGCATTACAATTATACCCACCTTTTATCGCAGCTTGGCAATTATACCCACCTTTTATCGCTGCTTGGCAATTATACCCACCTTTTATCGCAGCTTGACAATTATACCCACCTTTTATCGCAGCTTGACAATTATACCCACCTTTTATCGCAGCTTGGCAATTATACCCACCTTTTATCGCAGCTTGACAATTATACCCACCTTTTATCGCAGTTGACAATTATACCCACCTTTTATCGCAGCTTGACAATTATACCCACCTTTTATCGCAGCTTGACAATTATACCCACCTTTTATCGCAGTTGACAATTATACCCACCTTTTATCGCAGCTTGACAATTATACCCACCTTTTATCGCAGCTTGACAATTATACCCACCTTTTATCGCAGCTTGACAATTATACCCACCTTTTATCGCAGCTTGACAATTATACCCACCTTTTATCGCAGCTTGACAATTATACCTACCTTTTATCGCAGTTGACAATTATACCCACCTTTTATCGCAGCTTGACAATTATACCCACCTTTTATCGCAGCTTGACAATTATACCCACCTTTTATCGCAGCTTGACAATTATACCCACCTTTTATCGCAGCTTGACAATTATACCCACCTTTTATCGCAGCTTGCCAATTATACCCACCTTTTATCGCAGCTTGACAATTATACCCACCTTTTATCGCAGCTTGACAATTATACCCACCTTTTATCGCAGCTTGCCAATTATACCCACCTTTTATCGCAGCTTGACAATTATACCCACCTTTTCATTGCCAAACATATATTTTCAGAATTTTCGTATTTATCTGTTTGAAACCCGGATGAAAATGTTGAGTTCACTGCATTGTAACCTTTAAGGGGAGGTATTTAGTTTGTTCCCTAGACCTCCAGCAAGCTTAAAATTACACCCCCTTGAGTCCCTTTCAAGATATATTTGTACATTTTTCGGTAGAAAAATGTCCCGGCCGAAAGCCGGTTCCTCTTAAATTACAGGCTCGCTATCGCTCGCCAGGATAAAATTGACACCTGAGTGGCATGAAAAGTCTTAATATGGGGTGAAAGTTCTTAAAATCGCTAAACTAATGGGGCAAACGTTTTATATAAAAAACAATGGGGCTAAACATGAGGGAGAAGGGAGTCAAGAAAAACATCCCTTAAGTGGAAATCTCCCCTTAAGCCGGTATCACACGAGCGTTTTTTCACGCAACATTTATCCTCAACACTGGTCTGGCAGCTTATGAGGTCAACATTTAATATATTTCTGTTACCGTATCTAAATTCATATATCTTCAGTCTAGTTTCCGATACCAGTGAAATATACTCCAGAAATGTTGCCAGAAAAAATGTTGATCATCGGATGTTGACTATAAAAGCTCTCGTGTGATACCGGCTTTAGAACCACATGGGTTATCTTTCCGAGGCTGCGAACACCAAAGTGACGCAGATGATAAATTAGCCCTTTCAGACTCATATGACGCAGAGGTTGCCAGATTAGCAATAATAAATAGAGTTCTCTCACTCTTATAATTACCTCTCCAAAATTAGTGTTCTGCCCACAGCTAACTCAAAGACAACTGCAGAGGTTGAAGTAACTAAACTAAAGGTTTCTAAATACCCCTGATGGTAACAAAGGCATTGAAGTATCCCCAGTAGGCTCAACACAGCTAACTCAAAGACAACTGCAGAGGCTGAAGTAACTAAATTAAAGGTTTCTAAATACCCCTGATGGTAACAAAGGCTTTAAAGTATCCCTAATAGGCTCAACACAGCTAACTCAAAGACAACTGCAGAGGTTGAAGTAACTAAACTAAAGGTTTCTAAATACCCCTGATGGTAACAAAGGCTTTAAAGTATCCCCAATAGGCTCAACACAGCTAACTCAAAGACAACTGCAGAGGTTGAAGTAACTAAACTAAAGGTTTCTAAATACCCCTGATGGTAACAAAGGCTTTAAAGTATCCCCAATAGGCTCAACACAGCTAACTCAAAGACAACTGCAGAGGTTGAAGTAACTAAACTAAAGGTTTCTAAATACCCCTGATGGTAACAAAGGCTTTAAAGTATCCCCAATAGGCTCAACACAGCTAACTCAAAGACAACTGCAGAGGTTGAAGTAACTAAACTAAAGGTTTATAAATACCCCTGATGGTAACAAAGGCTTTAAAGTATCCCCAATAGGCTCTACACAGCTAACTCAAAGACAACTGCAGAGGTTGAAGTAACTAAACTAAAGGTTTCTAAATACCCCTGATGGTAACTAAGGCTTTAAAGTATCCCTGATAGGCTCAACACAGCTAACTCAAAGACAACTGCAGAGGTTGAAGTAACTAAACTAAAGGTTTCTAAATACCCCTGATGGTAACAAAGGCTTTAAAGTATCCCTGATAGGCTCAAAATTGCGTCAAGAACGTGAGAGGGTTAATGTGCATCGATCTTAACCCCATCTGTACCGGCGACGTCTTTTTCATTTTATGCCAGCTGTATGTAGACGATTGTGTGCAGTTCACGAAGGATCTGTGGTGGTAAAAAGGGTCAAGTGAGCTAGTTCGAAGCCTGTTGATGGCTGGAGACCCTTTCTAAACTGAATATAATCGTCTAACAGCAGCCAGCATCAAGTTTAAAAGGACATCACCGGTACAGAAGGGGTTAAGGGGAGATTTCCACTTGAGGGACTTTTTTCTTGACCCCTTTCTCCCTCAAGTCTAGCCCCATTGCTTTTGAGATTTTAAGACGTTTGCCCCATTAGTTTGGTGATTTTTAAGAATGTCCGCCCCATTCAGTCAATTTTAAGACCTTTCGTGCCATGTAGGTGTCGATTTTATCCTGGCGAGCGATAGCGAGCCTGTAATTTAAGAGTAATCGGCCTTCGGCCGGGACATTTTTCTACCGAAAAATGTACACATTTCTCTTGAAAGGGGGTCAAGGGGGTGAAATTTTAAGATTGCTGGAGGAGTAGGAAACAAACTAGAAACCTCCCCTTAAGTAAAATATGAATTAGACAACCATTATTAACATTTGGCTGGTTTGTCTGTTTGGGTGAGGGTTATTCTTGTGTGGGGTTCACCAGTCACCCCAAGGTTTCCACATAACTATAGCAGGTTTCTACTGGATGGGTAGGAATTGTTGGCCCGTTAAGGGGAGGTTTCTAGTTTGTTTCCTACTCCTCCAGCAATCTTAAAATTTCACCCCCTTGACCCCCTTTCAAGAGAAATGTGTACATTTTTCGGTAGAAAAATGTCCCGGCCGGAGGCCGATTACTCTTAAATTACAGGCTCGCTATCGCTCGCCAGGATAATCAACACCTAAATGGCACGAAAGGTCTTAAAATTGACCAAATGGGGCGGAAATTCTTAAAAATCACCAAACTAATGGGGCAAACGTCTTAAAATCTCAAAAGCAATGGGGCTAGACATGAGGGAGAAAGGGGTCAAGCAAAATGTCCCTCAAGTGGAAATCTCCCCTTAAGGGGGTAGTGCTTGGTTTTTGGTCTACATATTTACTTATTAATACAGTTTTGAGTTTCTTCGCTAGACCTCCATCAAGCTTAGAAAAACACCCCCTAGACCCCTTTCAAGATATATTTGTACATTTTTCGATAGCAAAATTTCTAGGCCCAAGGCCGGTTCCTTCTAAAATTAGAGGCTCGCTATCGCTCGCCAGGAATAAATCGACACCTAAAGGGCACGAAGGGTCTTAATATTGATATAAAAAATGAGGCGAAAGGTCTCAAAATCGCCAAACTAACGGAACGAACGTTTTAAAACCTCAAAACTAATATGCTAAACATGAGGGAGAAGGAGGTCCAGAAAAAAGCGAGAAAAAAGCATCCGCACCCACATTAGCCTTGATGACACCTCCCTCCAATCACTTATACACCCTCTCATATATATATATATATATATATATATATATATATATATATATATATATATATATATATATATACCGGTATATATATATATATATATATATATATATATTTTTTTTTTTTGTTTTTTTTTTTTTTTTCCTATATTCCAACTACTCCCTCTCGGGCAGTATATACAGTATAATAGCCACGCTTTCTTTCGCTCGGACTCTCATCTATTCCAGACTTTCTACCTTTTAAATTTGCAAAATCTACTTCACCCTCTCCGTTCATCTTTGTTTCACTCAGCGCAAGCACGTCATACTTTCTGCTTTCAAACAACCTGCCAAAGTCCTCTCGCTTCTCATTCATTCCACAGCCACGCACACTTAAGGTTCCAATTCTTAGGGTCCGGGACCACTTTTGCGTTCCCTCACCCCTCTCTCTCTGTCTCGTCTATAGTCATTTCGCTGTAAGTAGGCGAGAAATCATAACCTCTAACCTCCGTAACTAAAAAACAACTAGAGTAATCGAGCTAATATTTATACTATTTGGGAAGAGTCCGTCAAGGAATGGATGTGGAAATGTACAGCCCGTTTGCTCTAACCCTTCTTGAGTTACAGAGGAAAGAGGTAATGATTTCTCGCCTACTGACAGCGAATAGACTTTAGTAGGTGAATTTTATAAGAGGTGGAGGATCCTACGCCCCTTTTACGCCTCGCAGGGAAATACGGTGGAGGAAGTTCTGTCCCCTCCACCACAAAGGAGAGAGAGAGAGAGAGAGAGAGAGAGAGAGAGAGAGAGAGAGAGAGAGAGAGAGAGAGAGAGAGAGAGAGAGAGAGAGAGAGAGAGAGAGAGAGAGAGAGAGAGAGAGAGAGAGAGAGAGAGAGAGAGAGAGAGAGAAAGAGAGAGAGAGAGAGAGAGATAATAAAGACAGACAATCATGTAAGATTGCTCTGAATTACGCATTTTAGTATTCGTATTTTCCAAGAACAGCATCATTGGTGAATTGAATCTGAATATTAATTAATTCGTTTTATTGATGATCTCTGTCTGCTTTAGTGATATTATTATTGGATACCAAAATACTGTATTAGATTGCTGTTGAAAAGAAAAATATAATTAAATTGCTTTAAACATTTTCGCAAATAGTGAACTCTATATTTGAGTATGTAAAACATAATAGATTTTTAGTTAATTTAAGGGGGGTCCCCTGTTTTTTTTCTCTTTCTCTCCTTTTCTCTCTTTCTCTGGCTTGTATCCACTCGACCCCATTCAGCCAACTGTTTTAAGACGTTTATACCCATCCAGGTGTCGATTTCCGGCTTCGCCGGAGAAATGTTTCTATCAAAATATGTACAAATTTAGCTTGCTGTCAAAACAAAAATATATATATGCTGGCTTGCTACCGCTCGCCAGGAAACTATTAAGACCTGGATGGGGGTAAACGTCTTAAAACAGTAGGCTGAATGGGGCCGAATCGATACAAGCCTAAGAGGGAGGGAGAGAAAGAGAAAAAACTATATGAATATGTTATGTGTGTTATCTATGAATATGTTATGTGTGTTATCCATGAATATGTTATGTGTGTTATCTATGAATATGGTATGTGTGTTATCCATAATATTATGTGTGTTATCTATGAATATGGTATGTGTGTTATCCATGAATATGTTATGTGTGTTATCCATGAATATGTTATGTGTGTTATCTATGAATATGTTATGTGTGTTATCTATGAATATGTTATGTGTGTTATCCATGAATATGTTATGTGTGTTATCCATGAATATGTTATGTGTGTTATCTATGAATATGTTATGTGTGTTTCTATGAATGTTTGTGTTATCTATGAATATGTATGTGTGTTATCCATGAATATGGTATGTGTGTTATCCATGATGTTATGTGTGTATCCATGAATATGTTATGTGTGTTATCCATGAATATGTTGTGTGTTATCCATGAATATATTATGTGTGTTATCTATGAATATGTTATGTGTGTTATCCATGAATGTTGTGTGTTATCCATGAATATGTTATGTGTGTTATCCATGAATATGTTATGTGTGTTATCCATGAATATGTTATGTGTGTTATCCATGAATATGTTATGTGTGTTATCTATGAATATGTTATGTGTGTTATCTATGAATATGTTATGTGTGTTATCTATGAATATGTTATGTGTGTTATCTATGAATATGTTATGTGTGTTATCTATGAAATGGTATGTGTATCCATGAATATGTTATGTGTGTTATCCATGATATGTTATGTGTTATCCATGAATATGTTATGTGTGTTATCTATGAATATGTATGTGTTATCCATGAATATGTTATGTGTGTTATCCATGAATATGTTATGTGTGTTATCTATGAATATGTTATGTGTGTTATCCATGAATATGTTATGTGTGTTATCTATGAATATGTTATGTGTGTTATCCATGAATATGTTATGTGTGTTATCCATGAATATGTTATGTGTGTTATCCATGAATATGTTATGTGTGTTATCCATGAATATGTTATGTGTGTTATCCATGAATATGTTATGTGTGTTATCCATGAATATGTTATGTGTGTTATCTATGAATATGTTATGTGTGTTATCCATGAATATGTTATGTATGTTATCTATGAATATGTTATGTATGTTATCTATTGCAACCATAGTGTCTAATAATACACAATGAACGATATTTCCATTCATGCTTACATTCACACACACACACACACACACACACACACACACACACACACACACACACACACACACAGCCCGTAGCCTAGTAGGTAGAGCTCTCGTCTCACACACGAGGGGTCGGGGGTTCAATCCACGGCCGGGCGGAGACAAATTGGGCTTGTCTCCTTTCATGTGTTAGCCTCAGTTCACCTAGCTGTAAATAGGTACCTGGAATAAGTGGACGACGTTGTGACGTCCCATCTGGGGTTGGCAAAAATGGTACAAGGCGAGATGGTATCATATGGTTCACCTAAGCTGATGGCTACCTAAGCCTTCGGGCGAGACGGTACCGTCTATAGTGAGAATGGTACCATACAGATCCACCCTAAGCCTTCGTTTCCGATGTCGCCAATTGGCTAAAAATACAGACTACACACACATCCACAGCCATTCCAACGATACATATAACACCTACACATATAGGAGGCGGGAAATAACGAGCATGCTCACTCCCGCAATACAACTAGAGTAAGTACAACTAGAGTAAGTACACACACACGCACACACACACGTCACAAAGAGGAATTAGTATTCTCTTTTTTAATTAATTCAAATCAGTCTACGTTAAACATCAAAGTGGACTGAGTAATTGGATTGGCATGAACGCTTCCCCTCTTTCTCTCCTTCTCTCTTTGGCTTGTATCCATTCGGCCCCATTCAGCCTACTGTTTTAAGACGTTTACCCCCATCCAGGTGTCAATATATTCATGGCGAGCGGTAGCGAGCCAGCATATAAATATTTTTGTTTTGACAGCAAGCTAAATTTGTAAATTTTTCGATAGAAAAATGTCTCCGGCGAAGCCGGATTTCTCCATACAATGCTGGCTCGCTATCGCTCGCCAGGAAGAAATCGACACCTGGATGCGGATAAACGTCTTAAAACACTTGGCTGAATGGGGCCGAATGGATACAAGCCAGGGAAAGAGAGAAAGGGAGAGAAAGCCGGTGACCCCCCCCCCCCCATCAAAGTGGATGAGTAATTGGATTGCCATGAACGCTTTTCCCGGATCCCAGGCTCGGCAACTCTGGCAAGTCACCGTAAAAATAATCATCATCAAGCTTTTGCAAGATTTCTATCCTCGACTGCAATATACCTTCAATCCAAACGTGAACTAGATTGCAACCTATATTCTGTACCGTAGAGCTAGACCAAAACATATTGCAACCTATATTATATGATGTACCGCATAGCTAGACGAAAAAATATTGCAACCTATATTATATGATGTACCGTGTAGTTAGACCAAAAAAATATTGCAACCTATATTATATGATGTACCGTAGAGCTAGACCAAAAAAATATTGCAACCTATATTATGTACCGTATAACTAGACCAAAAAATATTGCAACCTATATTATATGATGTACCGTATAGCTAGACCAAAAAATATTGCAACCTATATTATATGATGTACCGTATAGCTAGACCAAAAAATATTGCAACCTATATTATGTACCGTATAGCTAGACCAAAAAATATTGCAACCTATATTAAATGATGTACCGTAGAGCTAGACCAAAAAATATTGCAACCTATATTATGTACCGTATAGCTAGACCAAAAAATATTGCAACCTATATTATATGATGTACCGTATAGCTAGACCAAAAAATATTGCAACCTATATTATATGATGTACCGTAGAGCTAGACCAAAAAAATATTACAACCTATATGATGTACCGCATAGCTAGACCAAAAAATATTGCAACCTATATTATATGATGTACCGCATAGCTAGACCAAAAAATATTGCAACCTATATTATATTCTGTACCGTATACCTAGACCAAAAAATATTGCAACCTATATTATATGATGTACCGTAAAGCTAGACCAAAAAATATTGCAACCTATATTATATGATGTACCGTAAAGCTAGACCAAAAAATATTGCAACCTATATTATATGATGTACCGCATAGCTAGACCAAAAAATAAACCTATATTATATGATGTACCGTAAAGCTAGACCAAAAAATATTGCAACCTATATTATATGATGTACCGCATAGCTAGACCAAAAAATATTGCAACCTATATTATATGATGTACCGTATAGCTAGACCAAACAATATTGCAACCTATATTATATGATGTACCGTATAGCTAGACCAACAAATATTGCAACCTATATTATATTATGTACCGTAGAGCTAGACCAAAAAATATTGCAACCTATATTATGTACCGTAGAGCTAGACCAAAGAATATTGCAACCTATATTGTATGATGTACCGTATAGCTAGACCAAAAAATATTGCAACCTATATTATATGATGTACCGTAGAGCTAGACCAAAGAATATTGCAACCTATATTATATGATGTACCGCATAGCTAGACCAAAAAATATTGCAACCTATATTATGTACCGTATAGCTAGACCAAAAAATATTGCAACCTATATTATATTCTGTACCGTATACCTAGACCAACAAATATTGCAACCTATATTATATGATGTACCGTAAAGCTAGACCAAAAAATATTGCAACCTATATTATATGATGTACCGTAAAGCTAGACCAAAAAAATATTGCAACCAATATTATATGATGTACCGCATAGCTAGACCAAAAAATATTGCAACCTATATTATATGATGTACCGTAGAGCTAGACCAAAAAATATTGCAACCTATATTATATGATGTACCGTAAAGCTAGACCAAAAAATATTGCAACCTATATTATATGACGTACCGCATAGCTAGACCAAAAAATATTGCAACCTATATTATATGATGTACCGCATAGCTAGACCAAAGAATATTGCAACCTATATTATATGATGTACCGTGTAGCTAGACCAACAAATATTGCAACCTATATTATGTACCATAGAGCTAGACCAAAAAATATTGCAACCTATATTATATGATGTACCGCATAGCTAGACCAAAAAATATTGCAACCTATATTATATGATGTACCGTAGAGCTAGACCAAAAAATATTGCAACCTATATTATATGATGTACCGCATAGCTAGACCAAAAAATATTGCAACCTATATTATGTACCGTAGAGCTAGACCAAAAAATATTGCAACCTATATGATGTACCGCATAGCTAGACCAAAGAATATTGCAACCTATATGATGTACCGCATAGCTAGACCAAAGAATATTGCAACCTATATGATGTACCGCATAGCTAGACCAAAGAATATTGCAACCTATATTATGTACCGTAGAGCTAGACCAAAGAATATTGCAACCTATATTGTGTACCGCATAGCTAGACCAAAATATTGCAACCTATATGATGTACCGCATACCTAGACCAAAATATAACCCAACAGTCATCGTACGAATTGGATTAATGGTACTCAGGTTTAAGGGGGGTGACCTGCTTTTTGTTATTTCTGTCCTTTTCTCTCTTTTTATGGCTTGTATCCATTCGGCCCCATTCAGCCTACTGTTTTAAGACGTTTATACTCATCTAGGTGTCGATTTCTTCCTGGTGAGCGATAGCGAGCCAGCATTATATGAAGAAATCCGGCTTCGCCGGACATATTTTTCTATCGAAAAATGTACAAATTTAGCCTGCTGTCAAACAAAAATAAAAAATATGCTGGCTCGCTACCGCTCACCAGTAAAAAATTGACACCTGGATGGGGATAAACGTCTTAAAACAGTAGGCTGAATGGGGCCAAATGGATACAATCCAGAGAAAGATAGAAAAGGGACAGAAATAACAAAAAGCAGGTCACCCCTATTAAATTGGCTCCCAATATAAATGAGCCATACGAGCGCTTTTCCTAGAAATGGCTCGAACGTCCCTTGATTTTGGCCCTGTCACTCTTTCAACTATGGGGGCGGCACTCGCTACAGGCTGTTCTACCTTTTGCCTCCCTCACTCACTTAGAAAAAAAAAAAAATAATAATTCCTAGTTGTTGCATTCTATATTTCTGGAACATACGGTACTTTAACCCTTTCACGCTCATATGACGCAGAGGTTGCCAGATTAGCAATAAGAAATAGAGTTCTCTCACTCTTATAATTACCTCTCCAAAATTAGTTTTCTGCCCACAGCTAACTCAAAGACAACTGCAGAGGTTGAAGTAACTAAACTAAAGGTTTCTAAATATCCCTGATGGTAACAAAGGCTTTAAAGTATCCCCAATAGGCTCAACACAGCTAACTCAAAGACAACTGCAGAGGTTGAAGTAACTAAACTAAAGGTTTCTAAATACCCCTGATGGTAACAAAGGCTTTAAAGTATCCCCAGTAGGCTCAACAAAGCTAACTCAAAGACAACTGCAGAGGTTGAAGTAACTAAACTAAAGGTTTCTAAATACCCCTGATGGTAATAAAGGCTTTAAAGTATCCCTAATCGGATCAAAATCGCGTCATATGTCGGAGAGGGTTAAAAAGAATGTTATACAACACTGCCCTCCACCATTCAGTAATGAAATATGTTGCCAGAAAAATGTTGACTATAAAAGCTCTCGTGTGATACCGGCTTAAGGGGAGGCAGACCGTTTGTTTGGTCTATTAATTCATTTATTCATACATTTTTTTAGTTTCCTCCCTAGACCTCCATCAAGCTTAGAAAAACACCCCCTAGACCCCCCTTCAAGATAAATTTGTAAATTTTTCGGTAGAAAAATGTCCCGGCCTCGGCCGGTTCTTCTTAAAATTGCAGTCTCGCTTTCGCTCGCCAGGAAATAATCGACACCTAAATGGCACGAAAGGTCTTAAAATTGACAACGAAATGGGACGAAAGGTGTTAAAATCGCCAAACTAATGGGCCGAACTTTTTATAATCTCAAAGCTAGTGGGGCTAAACATGAGGGAGAAAGTGGTCCAGAAAAACGGCCCATCCCCCCCGGGAGATTTCCACTTGAGGGATTTTTTTCTGGACCCCTTTCTCCCTCATGTTTAGCCCCATTGCTTTTGAGATTTTAAGAAGTTTGCCCTAGTAGTTTGGACATTTTAAGACATTTTGCCCCATTTCTGTCAATTTTAAGACCTTCCGTGCCATTAAGGTGTCGATTTTATCCTGGCGAGCGATAGCGAGCCTGTAATTTAAGAGAAACCGGCCTCTGCCCGGGACATTTTTCTACCGAAAAATGTACAAATTTATCTTGAAAGGGGGTCTAGGGGGTGTAATTTTAAGCTTGATGGAAACGTAGGGAACAAACTAAATACCTCCCCTTAAACTAAATACCTCCCCTTAAACTAAATACCTCCCCTTAAACTAAATACCTCCCCTTAAACTAAATACCTCCCCTTAAACTAAATACCTCCCCTTAAACTAAATACCTCCCCTTAAACTAAATACCACCCCTTAAACTAAATACCACCCCTTAAACTAAATACCTCCCCTTAAACTAAATACCTCCCCTTAAACTAAATACCTCCCCTTAAACTAAATACCTCCCCTTAAGCGCCTCGGAAAGATCCTGAGAAAAGGGTATTCCCTAGGGAATAGCTTGGGTAAAGAGAGAGGGAGGGAGGGAGGGAGGGAGGGAGGGAGAGGCTGGAGTAGAACCCCCAGGTGAATAGGATGAACGGGGAACGGGCAACGGGAGAGGCAAACAGTAATTAAGGGGGGTTCAAATGCTTTTGTTTTCTCTCTTTCTCTGGCTTATATCCATTCGGCCCCATTCAGCCTACTTTTTAAAGACTTTTATCCCCATCTACGTGTCGATTTTTTCCTGGCGAGCGATAGCGAGCCAGCTATATTGTATAACAAAAATTTAACAGCAGGCTAAATTTGTACATTTTTCGAGAGAAAAATGCCTCCGGCAAAGCCGGATTTTTCCTAACAATGCTGGCTTGCTATCGCTCGCCAAGATAAAATCGCCACCTGGATGGGGATAAACGTCTTAAAACAGTAGGCTGAATGGGGCCGAATGGATATAATAAGCCATAGAAAGAGAGAGAAAAAACAGGTCACCCCCAAAAATGAAACTAACACGGAGTGTCGTAAACGTAACATACCCCTATAGCCTAACACATAGCATATAGCTGCACCGTGTTAGGCTATGCTAGGTTACATTTATTGCTACCCAGAAAAAATCGACACCTAAATGCCAAAGAAAGGCCTTTAAGGGTTCACTTTTCACTTTTAAGGGTTCACTTTTCACTTTTAAGGGTTCACTTTTTGGGCGATTTTTGCATGTATTCATTATTTTTCTAGTTTCCTCCCTAGACCTCTATCAAATTTAAAAAAATATCCATCAGATCCCCCTTCTACTAGATTAATTTGTAAATTTTTCGGTAGAAAAATTTCCCGGCCGAAGGCCGGTTCTTCCAACATAACAGGCTCACTATCGTTCGCCAGGGAAAAAATCGACACCTAAATAGCACGAAAGGTCTAAATATTGACGAAGAAATGGGGCGAAGGGTCTTAAAATCGACTAACTAATGGGGCAAACATCTTAACATCTGAAAACTAACGAGGATAAACATGAGGGAGAAAGTGGTCCAGAAAACCGGCCCGCCCATTCCCCCTTAAAATTGACAACGGCATGGGACGAAAGGTATTAAAATCGCCAAACTAATGGGGCCAAACGTTATATACAATCTGAAAACTAATGGAGCTAAACACGAGGGAGAAAGGGGTCCAGAAAAACAAGCAGTACCCCCTTTATTAAGCTAACCGAGAAGCCTGTTTATCAGGTTTCCATAAAGCCGGTATATATCACACGAGCGCTTTTGCCCACAACACTGGTCTGGCAGCTTTTGTGGTCAACATGTAGAATATTTCGGTCACTTAAGGGGAGGTATTTAGTTTGTTCCCTAGACCTCCATCAAGCTTAAAATTACACCCCCTTGAGTCCCTTTCAAGATAAATTTGTACATTTTTCGGTAGAAAAATTTCCCGGCCGAAGGCCGCCTCCTCTTAAATTACAGGCTCGCTATCGCTCGCCAGGATAAAATCGACACCTGAATTGCATGAAAGGTCTTATTATGGGGTGAAAGTTCTTAAAATCGGTAAACTAATGGGGCAAACGTTTTATAATATCAAAAGCAATGGGGCTAAACATGAGGGAGAAAGGGGTCAAGAAAAAAATCCCTCAAGTGGAAATCCCCCCTTAAATTCATCTAGCAACAGTCTATAGTCTATTAATCGCTAGGGCTAGAGCAAATTGGCTGTACATTTCCACATCAATTCCTTGACTGACTCTTCCCAAATAGTAGAAATATTAGCTCGATTACGCTAGCCGTTTTTGAGTTACAGAGGTTACGGGTCATGATTTCTCGCCTACTTACAGCGACTACACTATAGTAGCATTATATAGGGTGAGACTGAGGAGGTAAAGAGACTATTGGTAACGTATCATCAGTCTAGTTTCCGATACCAGTGCAAAATACGTCAGAAATGTTGCCAGGAAAATGTTGATCATCGAATGTTGACTATAAAAGCTCTCGTGTGATACCGGCTATATTCTCCCAAAATTTACAATGCCGTTTTGCCAGCGTCTTCCCCCTCCTTCCCTGTGCAATACGAGGAAGGAGCTTCGCCTGTGTGCAACATTACTCTGCGGCAACATCAAAGGCAGACGGAACAACTAGAGGATATAACAGTGTCGTTAGTGGAATGGTTGCGTGATGGTGGGTTCTCTGTGTGCCTGGGGCTGGGAGAGAGACGTCTACATGTTATACACTATATATACCCGGTATATATATATATAGGCCCTATATATTATATATATATATATATATATATATATATATATATATATATATATATATATATATATATTTTTTTTTTTTTTTTTTTTTTTTTTTTTTTTTTTTTTTTTTCATGTGGATGAGGGAGACAAAAGGCAGAACTACCTGTGATGAGTGCTTCCCCCAGTTGAAAGAGTGACAGGGCCAAATCAAGGGCTGTTCGAGCCAAAATGCCTGGACACACAGAGTTTGAAGCAATTTATGTAATAGGATGAGGGAAAGATGGATTCAGGGAGAGAGTTCCAGAGCTCAGCTGTTGAACAGAAGAAGGTTTGGGAATATCGTTTCACTCTTGGATTGGAGAGTTACACAGAGTAGGGATGGGATTGTGTTGCAAGACGGGTGCTACATACTCTACGTAGAGGAGGTTGTATACAATGAGAGAGCTCTGAGGAACAATGATTATTGTAATAGCGGTACAATAGTGAGAAAGATGCAACATTGCGGCAATGCGAGAGAGATTGCAAAGAATCAGTGAGTGGACGTGAGTTAATGAGACGAAAAGCTTTCTTTTCTACTTTGTCGAGAAGTGCTGTGTGAGAGGATCCTCTCCACACTTGTGAACAATACTCAATACATGGACGCACAGTGCCCTTGTACAGAGCAAGAAGCTGTCTTAAAACTTTGGCTGAATGGGGCCGAATGGATACAAGCTAGGGAAAGAGAGAAAAGGAGAGAAAGATAAAAAAAAAACGGTGACCTCCCTTAAGGGGGGTCACCTACTTTTTGTTATTTCTGTCCTTTTCTCTCTTTCTCTGGCTTGTATCCATTCGGCCCCATTCAGCCAACTATTTTAAGACGTTTATCCCCATCTAGGTGTCGATTTCTTCCTGGCGAGCGATAGCGAGCCAGCATTATATGAAGAAATCCGGCTTTGCCGGAGACATTTTTCTATCGAAAAATGTACAAATTTAGCCTGCTGTCAAAAAAAATACAAAACAAAATACAAATAAAATAAAATGGCTCGCTATCGCTCGCCATTAAAATATTGACACCTGCTTGGGCCCCCTTAATATTGACACCTGCTTGGGCCCCCTTAATATTGACACCTGCTTGGGCCCCCTTAATATTGACACCTGCTTGGGCCCCCTTAATATTGACACCTGCTTGGGCCCCCTTAATATTGACACCTGCTTGGGCCCCCTTAATATTGACACCTGCTTGGGCCCCCTTAATATTGACACCTGCTTGGGCCCCCTTAATATTGACACCTGCTTGGGCCCCCTTAATATTGACACCTGCTTGGGCCCCCTTAATATTGACACCTGCTTGGGCCCCCTTAATATTGACACCTGCTTGGGCCCCCTTAATATTGACACCTGCTTGGGCCCCCTTAATATTGACACCTGCTTGGGCCCCCTTAATATTGACACCTGCTTGGGCCCCCTTAATATTGACACCTGCTTGGGCCCCCTTAATATTGACATCTGCTTGGGCCCCCTTAATATTGACACCTGCTTGGGCCCCCTTAATATTGACACCTGCTTTTGATGCCTTTGATGTTACCGCTGCGTAATGTTCCACCCAGGCCAAGCTCCTTCCTCGTATTAGTTTTATGATTTTAGGACGTTCGGGCCATTAGTTTGGCGATTTTAATACCTTTCGCCCATTGTCGTTGTCAATTTTAAGACCTTTCGTGCCATTTAGGTGTCGATTTTTTCCTGGCGAGCGACAGCGAGCCTGTATTTTTAGGAGTAACCGGGAAATTTGTCTACTGAAAAATGTACACATTAATCTTGAAGGGGGGGGGGGGGGGTCTAGGGAGTGTATTTCTAAGCTTGATGGAGGTCTAGGGAGGAAACTAAAAAAATAAATGAATTAATGGCCCAAACACCCGGCCACTACCCCCTTAAGGGGAGATCTCCACTTAAGGGATGTTTTCTGGACCCCTTTCTCCCTCATGTTTAGCCCTATTGCTTTTGATATTATAAATAGTTTGCCCCATTAGTTTAGCGATTTTAAGAGCTTTCACCCCATATTAAGACCTTTCGTGCCATTCAGGTGTCGAATTTATCCTGGCGAGCGATAGCGAGCCTGTAATTTAAGAGGAACCGGCCTTTGGCCGGGACATTTTTCTACCGAAAAATGTACAAATTTATCTTGAAAGGGGCTCAAGGGGGTGTAATTTTCAGCTTGATGGAGGTCTAGGGAACAAAGTAAATACCTCCCCTTAACTAAACCGGTGGTGTGATGTGTTGAACCACCACCTCCTCCAGTTAAGGGGAGGCAGGCCGTTTTTCTGGACCCCCTTCTCCCTAATGTTTAGCCCCACTAGTTTTGAGATTATAAGACGTTCGGCCCATTAGTTTGGCGATTTTAACACCTTTCGTCCCATTTCGTCAATTTTAAGGCCTTTCGTGTCATTTTGATTATTTCCTGGCGAGCGATAGCGAGCCTGCAATTTTAAGAAACATCGGCCTTCGGCCGGGACATTTTTCTACCGAAAAATGTACACATTTATCTTGAAGGGGGGTCTAGGGGGTGTTTTTCTAAGCTTGATGGAGGTCTAGGGAGGAAACTAAAAAAAATATATGAATAAATGAATTACGGTAATAGACCAAACAAACGGCCAGCCTCCCCTTAATAAAAATGATGTGGAAGTGTTGGTGGTGATGGGGTGTTCGGGTGACCTACTTGGCCAATGGTCGTCAATGTTTGAGTGCGGGGATCCTCCTGCCAGGCGCCCACCACCACCATCATCATCTTCGCTGGTTTACGGTGCTCAAAACGGATCGCCGGGAAAATGGGAGAGGTGCGTGTGGAGAGACAGAGAGACACAGAGAGAGAGAGTGAGAGTGAGGGAGAAAGAGACAGAGAGTGAGAGAGAGTGAGAGTGTGAGAGAGAGAGAGAGAGAGGCAGACAGACACAGACACAGACACAGACAGATAGATAGATAGATAGATAGATAGATAGATAGATAGATAGATAGATAGATAGATAGATAGATAGATAGATAGATAGATAGATAGATAGATAGATAGATAGATAGATAGATAGATAGATAGATAGATAGATAGATAGATAGATAGCGAGCGAGCGAGAGAGAGAGAGAGAGAGAGAGAGAGAGAGAGAGAGAGAGAGAGAGAGCGAGAGCGAGAGCGAGAGCGAGAGCGAGAGCGAGAGCGAGAGAGAGGATGTTGTGTAATGCCCTCGCAAAAAATCCCGGCTAAGCTTGCTATTTACAAAAAATCCATAAAACAGGAAAAATATAGAACTGGTCTGAGCCATTATCTGAATACCGGTAATTTACTAGTAACAGATAATGTAATTTCGTTTTCATAGGACACACATAGCTATCAGAGTTGCCCATTTATGCAGTAGTAAAGTTTGCATTAAACTAGTAATATGCGTTACACCATGATGCCATTCTAACACAGAATCCAAATAGAGCGGACTACACAGCCAATTACACACAACCAATTACACACACCAATTACACACAACCAATTACACACAACAATTAAACACAACCAATTACACACACCAATTACACACAGCCAATTACACACAACCAATTACCCACAACCAATTACACACAACAATTACTCACAGCCAATTACACACAACAATTACTCACAGCCAATTACACACAACAATTACACACAACCAATTACACACAACCAATTACCCACAACCAATTACACAACAATTACTCACAGCCAATTACACACAACAATTACACACAGCCAATTACACACAACAATTACACACAGCCAATTACACACAACCAATTATACAAAACAATTATAGTATGCATGCGTATTAATTTATAGTCAGACAATTATGTGCAGCCATACCATTATACATTAATTCGTAAAACATATCCTGATATATATACCGGTATATATACTGTATATATATATACATATATATATATATATATATATATATATATATATATATATATATATATATACATATATATATATATATACATATATATATATATACATATATATATATATATATATATATATATATATATATAAATATATATATATATATATATGAGGAAAACAAGGGGCAGTGCTGCCTGTGCCGAGTGTCCCCCTCCAAAGTTGAAAGAGTGACAGGTATCCCAATTCAATGTATGTTGCAGTCAAAGTTTCTGTACACGCGGAGTTTGAAGCAGTATAAATCATAGGATGAGGGAAAGATAGATTGAGCGAGAGATGTCCCGAGTTCACTTGTTGAGTAGAAGGAAGATTGGGAATATTGGTAAAATCTTGGGTTAGAGAGTTGGACAGAATAGGGGTGGGAATGTGTTGAAAGGCAGGTGCAACCCACTTTCCGTATGGGAGGAGCTATACACTGAGAGCACTGACGAACACTGATTATAGTATTAGCGGTGGAAGAGTGAGAAAGATGCAACATTGAGGCGTGTAGTAAGAGACTGTAGAGAATTAGTAAGAGGAGGTGAGTTAAGGGGAGGTCTCCACTTGAGGGATTGTTTTCTGGACCCCTTTCTCCATCATGTTTAGACCCATTGCTTTTGATATTATAAAATGTTTGCCCCATTAGTTTAGCGATTTTAGGAACTTTCACCCCATATTAAGACCTTTCGTGCTATTTAGGTGTCGATTTTATCCTGGCGAGCGATAGCGAGCCTGTAATTTAAGAGGAACCGGCCTTTGGCCGGGAAATTTTTCTACCGAAAAATGTACAAATTTATCTTGAAAGGGACTCAAGGGGGTGTAATTTTAAGGTTGATGGAGGTCTAAGGAACAAAGTAAATACCTCCCCTTAACGAGACGGTAGGCTTTTGACTGTACTCTTTCGAGAAATCCAGTATGGGTTGAACCTCCCCACACATGTGAACAACACTCGAAACATGGGCGCACTGTGCAAGAAACTGTGCAGGGGTGAAGAACCCACGGAGACGGTTGAGTACACCTAACTTCTGGGAAGCTGTTTTAGCAAGAGTGGCAATAATATCTTTCCTAAAAAGGCCAGAAGAAAAAGAAACACCAAGAATACTGAGAGAGGATGAAAGCGTTGATTTGTGTCTTGATAAGGTACCGTACCGGTAGAAGGGATAGACCTGTGGAAGTTATTAGCGGGTAGATTAATGGAGAAATTAGGTTTTGGAAGCATTGAGAGTAACAAGATTTTCTCTGCCCCAATCAGAAATGGTAGACAGATCAGAAGATAAGTGTACTATGGCCTCATGATTGGAGTTTTTGAGTGATTGCATGCTGGTTCGTTCTGTAAAAATAGTTGAATAGTGAAAGGTAGAGTCATCAGCCTGTGAATGGATAAGACTGAAGGTGCAGTTGACATGATCATTAATGAATATTAGAAAGAGAACTGGAGATAAGAACAGAACCCTGAGGAACACCGTAGTTGATCGGTTGAGGAAGTGAGCATGGCCATACACAACCGCTGCTATGGACCGACTCGAGAGGAAATTAGAGACACAGGCACAGATGGAAGGATAGAACCCATAGGAGGGTAGTTTGGAGACTAAGAGATTTGTGCCAGACTCTATCAAGGCTTTCGAGATGTCTAGCGCAATAGAGAAGGGTTAAGGGGAGATCTCCACTTGAGGGATTTTTTTTCTTGACCCCCTTTCTCCCTCATGTTTAGCCCCATTGCTTTTGATATTATAAAACGTTTGCCCCATTAGTTTAGCGATTTTAAGAACTTTCACCCCATATTAAGACCTTTTGTGTAATTCAGGTGTCGATTTTATCCTGGCGAGCGTTAGCGAGCCTGTAATTTAAGAGGAACCGGCCTTCGGCCGGGACATTTTTCTACCGAAAAATGTACAAATTTATCTTGAAAGGGACTCAAGGGGGTGTAATTTTAAGCTTGATGGAGGTCTAGGGAACAAACTAAATACCTCCCCTTAACCCGAGTCCTGAAAGGAAGATGACCAAGAGTTAGCAAGATAAGAAATAAGATCACCAGTTGAGTGACCCTTGAGAGGAAACACTACTGGTGATGTGAAAGTAGATTACGGGACGATAAATGCTTAAGAAATCTCGAATAAAGAATTTATAAGAGATGCAAGAAATGAGAGCAATTGGGCGATAGTTGGAGGGTTGAGAGCGGTCACCCTTCTTTGGGACAGGTTGAATGAGAGCAAACTTCCAGCAAGAAGGAAAGACGTTAGAGGAGAGACGGAGATGAACGAGTTTGCCCAGGCAGGGAGTCAGCACGGAAGAACAGCTTTTGAGTACCAGTACAACAGAAGGAACATCATCCAGTCTGTACGCCTTCTTAGTATTAAGGGGAGGTTTTTAGTTTGTTCCCTAGACATCCATCAAGTTTATAATCACACTCCCTTGACCCCCTTTCAAGATAAATTTGTACATTTTTCGATAGAATAAATGTCCCGGCCGAAGGCCAGCTCCTCTTAAATTTAAGGCTCGCTATCGCTCGCCTGGAAAAAATCAACACCTAAATGGCACGAAAGTTCTTAAAATTGACAGAAATTGGGCGAAAGTTCTTAAAATCGCCCAAATAATGGGGCGAACGTCTTAAAATCTCAAAAGCAATGGGGCTAAACATGAGGGAGAAAGGAGTCAAAAGAAAAGTCCCTCAAGTGGAAATCTCCCCTTAAGCCCAGAGAGGGCAGAAAGAACATCCTTAGAAGAGATTATTATATTAAGAGGGGGAGGGGAGGGGGGGGGGGGGGGGGGGGGGGGGGGGGGAAGGGGGGGGGGGGGGGGGGGGGGGAGTGGGAGGAACAACACCAGAATCACCCATGGTGGAGTTTTTTGTAGCGAAAGTTTATGCAAAGAGCAGCTCAGCCTTGTCCGAGGAAGACGTTGCGGTGGTGCTGTCAGAGTGGAAAAGAGGAGGGAAAGATGAGAAAGTTATTTTGTTGGAGAGGTTTTTTGGCTAGATGCCAGAAAGCTTGGGAGCAACTTGAGTTGGAATGTTCAGAACACTTAGTAGTTGGAATGTTCAGAACACTTAGTAGTTGGAATGTTCAGAACACTTAGTAGTTGGAATGTTCAGAACACTTAGTAGTTGGAATGTTCAGAACACTTAGTAGTTGGAATGTTCAGAACACTTAGTAGTTGGAATGTTCAGAACACTTAGTAGCCTATTGATAAAAGAGTTTTTGGCAAGTCAACGAACAGATTTAGCTTGATTCTGGGAAGGAACATAAAAAAAAATGAGATTCTTGAGTTTGAGAGTGATGGTACCGTTTGAATGCTTGCTCCTTATAGCGGACAGTTAAACAAGCACAAGCGTGCGTAAACCAAGATTTTTGTGAGTTAGGTTGAGAGAAATAAAATAGGGCGTATGCTTCCATGCCTGAGAGGATTACCTCAGTAATGCGCTCGGCTTTCTCTGAGGGTCCCCAGCAACAGAAGCAAAAATAATTCCAAGGAAAATCAGAGAAGTACTGCCGAAGAGGCTCCGTGTCAGCAGCGCCAAAATGCTACAAGCGTCGCTGGTTGGGGGGAGTCGGATGGCGGTCTCACTTTTTGGGCGATTTTTGCATGTATTCATTATTTTTCTAATTTTCTCCCTAGACCTCCATCAAATTTAAAATAACATCCATTAAATCCCCCTTTTAGATTAATTTGTACATTTTTCGGTAGACAAATTTCCCGGCCAAAGGCCGGTTCTTCCAACATTACAGGCTTACTATCGTTCGCCAGGGAAAAAATCGACACCTAAATAGCACGAAAGATCTAAATATTGATGAAGATATGGGGCGAAAGGTCTTATAATCGACTAACTAATGGGGCAAACATCTTAACATCTGAAAACTAATGGGGCTAAACATGAGGGAGAAAGGGGTCTAGAAAACCGGCCCATCCCCCTTTCAGAGACAGGATAGGTAACAGAGATAAGGTCATGATCGGAAGAGGCTAACAGAGGGAGAGAAAATTTACAACGTTGGCCGAATGATTAGAATTTAGAAATATGTCTAGGATGTTGTGCCGATCTCCAAGTTGGTCGATCTCCAAGTTGGTCGATCTCCAAGTTGGTCGATCTCCAAGTTTGGTCAATCTCCAAGTTGGTCGATCTCCAAGTTGGTCGATCTCCAAGTTGGTCGATCTCCAAGCTGGTCGATCTCCAAGCTGGTCGATCTCCAAGCTGGTCGATCTCCAAGTTGGTCCGAGATATGGGTAGGGTGTTGAACTAACTGCTTTAGATCATTTAGGATAGAAAAGATGTAACCTAAGCTTAGCCTATTCACCAGGTTGGTCAGTTGAAATGAAAAGAGCCATTGGTGCTGGTGAACAATGAAATCGGCCCATGATTGAGATTTCGGAGAAGGGAGAGAAATGGATAGAATGGGTTCCACTTTAGAAGTAAGTTAGTCGAAGAATTAGGAGAGTCAGTATAATTAGAAGTCAGTAGAATTAGGAGTCAGTAGAATTAGGATAGTCAGTATAATTAGGATAGTCAGTATAATTAGGATAGTCAGTAGAATTAGGAGAGTCAGTAGAATTAGGAGTCAGTAGAATTAGGATAGTCAGTAGAATTAGGAGTCAGTAAAATTAGGAGTCAGTAGAATTAGGATAGTCAGTAGAATTAGGATAGTCAGTAGAATTAGGAGTCAGCAGAATTAGGATAGTCAGTAGAATTAGGAGTCAGTAGAATTAGGAGTCAGTAGAATTAGGATAGTCAGAAGAATTAGGAGTCAGTAGAATTAGGATAGTCAGTAGAATTAGGATAGTCAGTAGAATTAGGAGTCAGTAGAATTAGAAGTCAGTAGAATTAGGATAGTAAGTAGAATTAGGAGTCAGTAGAATTAGGATAGTCAGTAGAATTAGGAGTCAGTAGAATTAGAGGAGTCAGTAGAATTAGGATAGTCAGTAGAATTAGGATAGTCAGTAGAATTAGGAGTCAGTAGAATTAGGATAGTCAGTAGAATTAGGATAGTCAGTAGAATTAGGAGTCAGTAGAATTAGGAGTCAGTAGAATTAGGAGTCAGTAGAATTAGGATAGTCAGTAGAATTAGGAGTCAGTAGAATTAGGAGTCAGTAGAATTAGAAGTCAGTAGAATTAGGATAGTCAGTAGAATTAGGAGTCAGTAGAATTAGAGGAGTCAGTAGAATTAGGATAGTCAGTAGAATTAGAGGAGTCAGTAGAATTAGAGGAGTCAGTAGAATTAGGATAGTCAGTAGAATTAGGAGTCAGTAGAATTAGGAGTCAGTAGAATTAGGATAGTCAGTAGAATTAGTAGTCAGTAGAATTAGGATAGTCAGTAAAATTAGGAGTCAGTAGAATTAGGAGTCAGTAGAATTAGGAGTCAGTAGAATTAGGATAGTCAGTAGAATTAGGATAGTCAGTAGAATTAGGATAGTCAGTAGAATTAGGAGTCAGTAGAATTAGGATAGTCAGTAGAATTAGGATAGTCAGTAGAATTAGGATAGTCAGTAGAATTAGGAGTCAGTAGAATTAGGATAGTCAGTAGAATTAGGAGTCAGTAGAATTAGGAGTCAGTAGAATTAGGATAGTCAGTAGAATTATGATAGTCAGTAGAATTAGGATAGTCAGGAAAATTAGGAGTCAGTAGAATTAGGAGTCAGTAGAATTAGGAGTCAGTAGAATTAGGATAGTCAGTAGAATTAGGATAGTCAGTAGAATTAGGATAGTCAGTAGAATTAGGATAGTCAGTAGAATTAGGATAGTCAGTAGAATTAGGAGTCAGTAGAATTAAGAGTCAGTAGAATTAAGAGTCAGTAGAATTAGGAGTCAGTAGAATTAGGATAGTCAGTAGAATTAGGATAGTCAGTAGAATTAGGAGTCAGTAGAATTAGGATAGTCAGTAGAATTAGGAGTCAGTAGAATTAGGAGTCACCAGAATTAGGAGTCAGTAGAATTAGGAGTCAGTAGAATTATGATAGTCAGTAGAATTAGGAGTCAGTAGAATTAGGAGTCAGTAGAATTAGGAGTCAGTAGAATTAGGAGTCAGTAGAATTAGGAGTCAGTAGAATTAGGAGTCAGTAGAATTAGGAGTCAGTAGAATTAGGAGTCAGTAGAATTAGGAGTCAGTAGAATTAGGAGTCAGTAGAATTAGGAGTCAGTAGAATTAGGAGTCAGTAGAATTAGGAGTCAGTAGAATTAGGAGTCAGTAGAATTAGGAGTCAGTAGAATTAGGAGTCAGTAGAATTAGGAGTCAGTAGAATTAGGATAGTCAGTAGAATTAGGAGAGTTACCGTAGTAGAATTAGGAGTCAGTAGAATTAGGAGTCAGTAGAATTAGGAGTCAGTAGAATTAGGATAGTCAGTAGAATTAGGAGAGTCAGTAGAAATAATTGAGGGATAAACAGCTCAGATTTATTTAGTGATAAACTGACTATAGCTTAAGGGGGGTGACCTTTTTTTTGTTATTTCTCTCCTTTTCTCTCTTTCTGTGGCTTGTATCTATTCGGCCCCATTCAGCCAACCATTTTAAGACGTTTATCCTCATCTAGGTGTCGATATCTTCCTGGCGAGCGATAGCGAGCCAGCATTATATGAAGAAATCCGGCTTCGCCGGAGACATTTTTCTATCGAAAAATGTAAAAATTTAGCCTGCTGTCAAACAAAAATCAAAAATATGTTGGCTCGCTACCGCTCACCAGTAAAAAATTGACACCTGGATGGGGATAAACGTCTTAAAACAGTAGGCTGAATGGGGTCAAATGGATACAAGCCAGAGAAAGATAGAAAAGGATAGAACAAAAACAGGTCACCCCCCCTTAAGCCAGAGTGTTGAAAATTCAGAGGAGTCAAAGTTGGGAAGACAAGAGCAAGTAAGATTGTTGCGCACATACACACAACATCCACCTTTGGCTTTGAATTGAGGATAGAGGTAAGGAGGAGTTTTCAGAGAAGGGTTTGCTAACTGTTGCCTTAGACAACTGTGTTTTGGTGAAAAACAGTAAGTCAGGTTAGGTAGGAGAGAGATGATGTTGCAGACAGAGAGGAAGTTGAGATGATGTTGCAGACAGAGAGGAAGTTGAGAGGAAAGGCTGAGGATGTTGCAGACATTGATAAGATAGAGTAGCAGGAAGAAGTAAAGGGCACTTAGAGGAGTCCAAATCAAGGGTCAGTCCGATGGCCCCCCCCCCCCCACACCTGACATCATCAAAACATTATCAAAAACTAAATCATCAAAAAACAAGTGTTCTTCTATATAAAACGCTTTAATATAACCATATATATATATATATATATATATATATATATATAATATAACCAACCCTGCGGTAAGGTGTGAACACAAAAAACTATAGAATTTTAGTACAGGGAAACATGCGTCTGACTGAGGCTTTTATGAACACGGATGCCCTTTAAAAGCCCTCTCTCGCTCTCTCTCTCTCTCTCTCTCTTTTTTTTTCTCTCTCTCTCTCTCTCTCTCTCTCTCTCTTTCTCTCTCTCTCTTTGGACTCCTCTTCTTGAATACTGCGTTCAATCCTGGTGCCCTTATTACCAAAAAGATATAAACAAGCTAGAACGAGTTCAACGTAGAGTTACCAAAATGAAGTATTGAATTGTTTAGATAAACTCAAGGTAAATAAAACGCCTGGACCTGATACAATCTCGCCTAGCGTTCTAAAGGAAGCTAAGGATGAGCTCTCCAAACCACTGACATTGCTATTCAATGAATCCTTGCAGTCTGGGACTATGCCTGATCAGTGGAAGCTAGCCAACGTAACACCGATATTAAAAAAAGGCAGCAAATCCCTACCCAGTAACTATCGTCCAATTAGCTTAACCTCAATTGTATGTAAAATGCTAGAAATGGTCATAAGAGACAGACTCGTAAATCACTTAGAGGAAAATAACTTACTTAAAGATACTCAACACGGCTTTCGTAAAAAACGTTCCTGTTTAACAAACCTCTTGGACTTCTTCCACGATATCCTCTACCTCTACGATGAGAGTAAAGCTGTAGATATTATATACCTTGATTTTCAAAAGGCCTTTGACAAAGTTCCCCACAAACGTTTACTGCTAAAACTAAAAGCGCATGGAATACAAGACGGTGTGTTGAAATGGATAGAAAATTGGCTCAGCGACAGAAAGCAAAGAGTAGTCATAAACGGTAAGGCATCTAAATGGACCAATGTAAGTAGCGGGGTACCCCAGGGATCGGTACTAGGACCAATTCTCTTTCTAATTTACATCAACGACATAGACGAGGGTCTCACCTGTACAATCTCAAAATTTGCTGACGATACAAAAATTGCAAATAGCGTACTCTCAAAAGAACAAGTTGACGATATGCAACACAATTTAGATAAATTGTCATGTTGGGCCCAAATTTGGCAAATGAGTTTCAATGCGGATAAATGTAAAGTACTACGGTACATATCGGATACCTAAATGAGAAAGCAAACTATTCGATGAATGGCAGTCAGCTTAAGAATGTAAACAGAGAAACCGATCTGGGAGTAACAATATCGAGTAATCTAAAACCGAGTCAACAATGTTCAGAAGTTGTTAAGAAGGCAAACAAAATAATTGGCTTTATAGGCAGGTCATTTGAGCATAAATCCAAAGAAGTTATCCTAACCCTTTACAATTCATTAGTCCGCCCTCTTCTGGAATACTGCGTTCAATCCTGGTGCCCTTATTACCAAAAAGATATAAACAAGCTAGAACGAGTTCAACGTAGAGTTACCAAAATGATACCTAGCCTAAAGAACAAACCATACGAAGAGCGTCTTAGAGAATTAAATCTATTTCCTTTAACCCAGCGCAGATTAAGAGGTGACTTAATTCAAGTGTTCAAAATCATCAAAGGCATCGACAATATGAACTCTAGTAAGTACTTCACTATCGACCAATCTAATTACACGCGGGGAAACGGTTGCAAAATTATTGGTAAATCTTTTAACTCACACGAATCTAAGAATTTCTTCTTCAATCGAGTTGTCAACTTGTGGAATGGGCTTCCCCGAGACGTTATAGACTGCATCACCGTTGATTCATTTAAACTCCGCTTAGACAAATATCTCGCATCAAACCCGCTACTGACTGCGTTTGTAAATGATTAACTTTATTTTATCCCCCCCTCAGTTACTAACCCATATGTCCACTCTAAACCACTGTTTGGACACTTGATCCTCAGTGTTTTGGAGGACAAGCAGCCTAGAAGGGTCACTAGACCTGTTGTTGCTTGATTTCCTTTGTACTCTCTCTCTCACTCTCTCGTGTTAAGAGGCCCTGTGAACGCTGAGGTACCACGTATTAAAACACTCGGGCGAAAATGGATATACTCGGGGGGGGGGGGGGAAAAAAAAAAAAAAAGCCTGTGAAGAGAGTTAACATTCTCCACTTTCCTAGGCGCGTGCAGAAAATATAAGGTTCGAGCCCCGATGAGGAATATAAGTAATTAACACCCCGCTCTTAACACTATTTGGTGCAACGTCTTGGGGGTTATTATGGTATTTTGTTGAATTATTAGTTTTTTATTTGTTTTAGCCATTTTCGAACAATGTGTTTTTAGTTTACCCGCTAAACTTGGAAAAACGCCTCTCCAAACCCCCTTCAAACTAAAAAAACGCCCCCCAGACCCCCTTCAAGCTAAATGTGTACATTTTTCGGTAGAAAAATTTCCCGGCCAAAGGCCGGTATCTCCCAAATTGCGGGCTCGCTCTCGCTCGCCCAGGAAACATCGACACCTTATTGGGTTGAAGCATCACATAATCGCCAAACTAATGAGATGAAACGTCTTAAAATCTCCAAGCTAATGGAGTAAAACTAGTTGGCTCCAAATTAGCCCGCCCTGCACCTAATAGGGTTAACCCTTTGAGTACCAGCGACGTGTGTTATCTTTTACTCTAGCTAGCTATATTTAGACGATTCTATGCAGCTTTGGAAGGATCTGTGGTAGTGAAAAGGGTTGGTTGAGATAGTTCGAAGCCTTATTATTGCTAGAGGTCCATCCTGTTGTGAATAAAAGGGTTGCTTGAGATAGTTCGAAGCCTTATTATTGCTAGAGGTCCATCCTGTTATGAATAAAAGGGTTGGTTGAGATAGTTCGAAGCCTTATTATTGCTAGAGGTCCATCCTGTTATGAATAAAAGGGTTGGTTGAGATAGTTCGAAGCCTTATTATTGCTATAGGTCCATCCTGTTATGAATAAAAGGGTTGGTTGAGATAGTTCGAAGCCTTATTATTGCTATAGGTCCTTCCTGTTATGAATAAAAGGGTTGGTTGAGATAGTTCGAAGCCTTATTATTGCTAGAGGTCCATCCTGTTATGAATAAAAGGGTTGGTTGAGATAGTTCGAAGCCTTATTATTGCTAGAGGTCCATCCTGTTATGAATAAAAGGGTTGGTTGAGATAGTTCGAAGCCTTATTATTGCTATAGGTCCATCCTGTTATGAATAAAAGGGTTGGTTGAGATAGTTCGAAGCCTTATTATTGCTAGAGGTCCATCCTGTTATGAATAAAAGGGTTGGTTGAGATAGTTCGAAGCCTTATTATTGCTAGAGGTCCATCCTGTTATGAATAAAAGGGTTGGTTGAGATAGTTCGAAGCCTTATTATTGCTAGAGGTCCATCCTGTTATGAATAAAAGGGTTGGTTGAGATAGTTCGAAGCCTTATTATTGCTAGAGGTCCATCCTGTTATGAATAAAAGGGTTGGTTGAGATAGTTCGAAGCCTTATTATTGCTATAGGTCCTTCCTGTTATGAATAAAAGGGTTGGTTGAGATAGTTCGAAGCCTTATTATTGCTAGAGGTCCATCCTGTTATGAATAAAAGGGTTGGTTGAGATAGTTCGAAGCCTTATTATTGCTAGAGGTCCATCCTGTTATGAATAAAAGGGTTGGTTGAGATAGTTCGAAGCCTTATTATTGCTATAGGTCCATCCTGTTATGAATAAAAGGGTTGGTTGAGATAGTTCGAAGCCTTATTATTGCTAGAGGTCCATCCTGTTATGAATAAAAGGGTTGGTTGAGATAGTTCGAAGCCTTATTATTGCTAGAGGTCCATCCTGTTATGAATAAAAGGGTTGGTTGAGATAGTTCGAAGCCTTATTATTGCTAGAGGTCCATCCTGTTATGAATAAAAGGGTTGGTTGAGATAGTTCGAAGCCTTATTATTGCTAGAGGTCCATCCTGTTATGAATAAAAGGGTTGGTTGAGATAGTTCGAAGCCTTATTATTGCTACAGGTCCTTCCTGTTATGAATAAAAGGGTTGGTTGAGATAGTTCGAAGCCTTATTATTGCTAGAGGTCCATCCTGTTATGAATAAAAGGGTTGGTTGAGATAGTTCGAAGCCTCATTATTGCTATAGGTCCATCCTGTTATAAATAAAATCGTCTAAGAGGTGCCAAAATATAATGAAAAGGACGTCACCGGTACTGTAGGGGTTAACATTAATCATCAATTACCAACCCCGATGCACTTGAATAAACTAATGAAAGCATATGGTCCTTCTCCCGGGATTCGAACTCGGGACACCACACCCAGAACCTAACCATATTTCAGGCTACACGCGCACAGGCATTAAGGGGGTAGAACTCGCTTTTTCTGGACCCCCTTCTCCCTCATGTTTACCATATTAGTTTTGAGGTTTTAAGACGTTCGTTCCGTTAGTTTGGCAATTTTGAGACCTTTCGCCTCATTATTTTGTCAACATTAAGACCTTTCGTGCCATTTAGGTGTCTTTTTTCCTGCGAGCCTGTAAATTAGAAGAAACCTGCCTCCGGCCGGGACATTTTTCTACCGAAAAATGTACACATTTATCTTGAAAAGGGGTCTAGGGGGTGCCATTTTAAGTGTGATGGAAGTCTAGCGAGGTATTAATTACACAGACCAAAAAATACAAGCACTACCCGCTTAAGGGAGCCCACTTCGCTGTTTTTATCTTTCTCTCCCTCTCTCTTTGGCTTGTATCCATTCGGCCCCATTCAGCCTACTGTTTTAAGACGTTTACCCCCAGCCAGGTGTCAATATTTTCCTGGCGAGCGGTAGCAAGCCAGCATACATATATTTTTGTTTTGACAGCAAGCTAAATTTGTACATTTTTCGATAGAAAAATGTGTCCGGCGAAGCCGGATTTCTCCATACAATGCTGGCTCGCTATCGCTCGCCAGGAAGAAATCGACACCTTGATGGGGATAAACGTCTTAAAACAGTTGGCTGAATGGGGCCGAATGGATACAAGCCAGGGGAAGAGAGAAAAGGAGAGAAAGATAACAAAAAACCAGTGACCCCCCCCTTAAGATATCTTGGCTTACGTTTTCTGTTACACCCAAGCCCTGTCCTTCCCTCCTTCTCCCCCTCTACTCTCTCTCTCTCTCTCTCTCAGGGGTAACTGCTCTTTCACTTAAGGGGAGATTTCCACTTGAGGGATTTTTTTCTTTACCCCTTTCTCCCTCATGTTTAGCCCCATTGCTTGTGAGATTTAAAGACGCTTGCCCCATTAGTTTGGCGATTTTAAGAACCCTCGCCCCATTTCTGTCAATTTTAAGACCATTCGTGCCATTTAGGCGTCGATTTTTTCCTGGCGAGCGATAGCGAGCCTGTAATTTAACCCTCTCACGTTCTTGACGCAATTTTGAGCCTATTAGGGATACTTTAAAGTCTTTGTTACCATCAGGGGTATTTAGAAACCTTTAGTTTAGTTACTTTAACCTCTGCAGTTGTCTTTGAGTTAGCTGTGGGCAGAAAACTAATTTTGGAGAGGTAATTATAAGAGTGAGAGAACTCTATTTCTTATTGCTAATCTGGCAACCTCTGCGTCATATGTGTCTGAAGGGGTTAAGGGGAACCGGCCTCCAACTGACTCCCTCAAGTCGATATCTCCCCTTAATACAATTGTCTAATAGTTGCCAGCATAGCATGGTACTGAACGGGTTAAGAAGTATGTGTGGCAGTATAAAGGGTTAAATGAGATACTTCGGAACCTGGAGGCCCCTTTTTAAGCTGAATAAAGTCGTTTAATAGTAGCCAGAATAGATTCATGTTTGGCAAATTAGCTTTGAGGTTTTAAGACGTTCGTTCCGTTAGTTTGGCGATTTTTTGAGACCTTTCGCCTCATTTGTATATTATCATCATTAAGACCTATCGTGCCCTTTAGGTGTCGATTTTGTTTCCTGGCGAGCGACAGCAAGCCTCTAATTTTAGAAGGAATCAGCCCCATTTCTTTGCCAATATTAAGACCTCTCGTGCCATTTAGGTGTCGATTTTTTCCTGTCGAGCGATAGCGAGCCTGTATTTGAAGAGGAATCGGCCTTCGGCCGAACATTTATATACCAAAAAATGTACAAATTTATACCGAAGGGGGGTCTTGTGGGTGTTTTTTAAAGCTTGATAGAGGTTTAGAGAGCAAACTAAACCCCTTCCTTAACCCTCTCCGACATATGACGCGATTTTGAGCCTATTGGGGATACTTTAAAACCTTTGTTACCATCAGGGGTATTTAGAAACCTTTAGTTTAGTTACTTCAACCTCTGCAGTTGTCTTTGAGTTAGCTGTGTTGAGCCTATTAGGGATACTTTAAAGCCTTTGCTACCATCAGGGGTATTTAGAAACCTTTAGTTTAGTTACTTCAACCTCTGCAGTTGTCTTTGAGTTAGCTGTGTTGAGCCTACTGGGGATACTTTAAAGCCTTTGTTACCATCAGGGGTATTTAGAAACCTTTAGTTTAGTTACTTCAACCTCTGAAGTTGTCTTTGAGTTAGCTGTGTTGAGCCTATTGAGGATACTTTAAAGCCTTTGTTACCATCAGGGGTATTTAGAAACCTTTAGTTTAGTTACTTCAACCTCTGCAGTTGTCTTTGAGTTAGCTGTGGGCAGAAAACTAATTTTGGAGAGGTAATTATAAGAGTGAGAGAACTCTATTTCTTTTTGCTAATCTGGCAACCTCTGACACCAGGGTCATCTGTTGACACAGTATATTAACCCCTTGTGTGCAGTCACACTTTATTTTTATATAATCTCTATTTGGTGAATTGTATATTTAGTTACATATTCTGTTATACATATATTTGTTTAAGGTTAGGTTATCACACCTGGTAGCCTATTTCTGCGAATTTCAATTTTATTATATTCGGTTAGGCTATTCAACGCTGGTAGCCTATTATTGCGTATTTCAATTTAAAAAAAAAAAACTTTTGGTTAGGCTATCGCCCCTGGAAGCCTAATTCTGCGTATCTCAACATTTTTGTTTTCGGTTAGGCTATCACCCCTGATATCCTATTTCTGCGTATTTCAGCATATTTGTTTTCGGTTGAAGTGATTGAAGTGTTTTTAAAGTGAGTGAAGTGTTGTAAAGTGAGTGAATTGTTTTTTAAGTGAGTGAAGTGATCTGAAGAAAGTGACTGTCACCATGCCTCGCGCTTGTGCGAACTGCGCCGGTAGGTTTGGTGAGTCCATGTTTGCTACTATCGATCTTCAAGTCTGCCGGCTCTGCCAGCAACGAGAGAATTTTACAGTGAAATTAGATGAAGCCTACAACAAGATCAACGTCCTCACCATGAAGCTGGAATCACTCCAAGAGTTTGTAACACTCAACGTTGGAGTGCCACAAACTTCAATTGTCACCGCAACTCCAGCAGCCACCAACGCCCCAACGTCAACTGCCAACAATTCAACGCCTACAGTAACCATTTCAGCTGATGTTTCCGATACTCAAGATACAAATAGCGACTCTCTTCCCCCTCAAGACAACTTCCGTGTCGTGAGGAACAACGTTTGCCCCAAGACCAGGAAACACATACCGATTACCGAGTGTCAAAACCGTTTCCAGATATTCGCAGACTCAGATGACGAAGAGGAAATAGAAGAAGTCCGGCTCGTGGGAGACTCGATGATACGTGGTCAGCTCACAGAGTTTTGCGCCAGGGCACCTAAGACCAGGAAGCGTTTTTGTATCCCTGGTGGTGGTGTGGATGACGTAGTTGCAGCAGTTGACGAAGTATCAAAGCTGGCCCCTGCAAATACAATGTACGTCATCCACGTTGGATCCAACGATATACAGCGAACCCGGTCGGAAGATTTGCTTTTAAAGTACCAGCAGCTGATCAAGTCGTTTAAGGAGAAGTCATCAAGGATCATCGTCTCAGGAATCGTCCCCCGGCTCGGTGTAGAGAGCCGATTTTACAACATAGCCACCAGCACAAATCGTTGTCTAGCAAACCTCTGCAGGAAGGAGAACGTGGGATTCGTCGACACCTGGGACAATTTCTACTACGATGACTATTTGTTTTCGGATGATGGAGTTCATCTGAACCAGGTGGGAGCAGCGCGTTTTGGGCGTCTTCTCAACGATGCGGTGAAGGATTTTCGGAGAAGAAATCGACTCAGCACAGGACAACCAGGAAGGAGGACCGAAGACAGCGAGGACGGCAATCTACAAAGGAATTAAATACTAATCCGTCAAGAACCGCGAATTTGGATAAAGCTCCACCAACACGACCCAAATTCAAAACCGTCAGGGATAACGACCGAGGACCGAGGACAGCCATGAATGTAAATGTAGATCCGACCAGAACCAAAAATTCGATGAAAGAACGATCTGCGAGTTCTAAAACCGCAACTTTAAAGGTTTTCTATGCAAACGCTCGTAGCATACGCAATAAATTTTCAGATTTAGAGGAACTAGTGTTTACAGAAAATTATGATGTGATTGGCATAACAGAATCTTGGCTCAATACACAAGATAGAGACTTTTTAGCAGAGTATTCACTTCCCGGTTATGTAATGTTTGAGAACAGCCGAATAAATAAAAATGGAGGTGGCGTTTTATTTTATATCAAAGAAAGTCTTAACCCGACCCTCGTGTCAAAACCTCAAATTGTGAACGTCGACACATCTTTTGTGCTAATAAAGAATAATAAAGGTACAAAAATAATACTTGCGTTAATATACAGACCTCCAGCTCAATCAGTGCAAACTGACCGAGAAATTTACGAACAAATTGCAGATGTAAGTAACTCACAAGATACCGTAATTTTTGGCGACTTTAATTTACCTGTGACCAAGTGGGGCGATACTCTTACTTCACACTCCGGACATGACTTGTATACGAACTTGCAAGAGAGTTCGCTTTATCAATTTGTTCGAATGCCGACCCGTGGTAATAACGTTCTTGACATTGTACTTGCAACAAAAGAAGAATTGATAGAGAATTTGAATGTTGGTGATGAATTCAGTAACAGCGACCATCGTACGATAACTTTCACTTTAAAGTTTACTAGTAACGAACCAAATAGTAGCATCGAAAAAGTCCCTAATTTCAAGAAAGCAAACTTCCATAAACTTAGAGCTATGTTTAAAGAAACTGACTGGAGCTTTTTAATTAACAATAACGACATAAATACATCTTGGAAGTTATTCGAAACCACTTACCTAAAAGCAGTGCAAGACTGCATACCATCGAAAATACGGCGTCCAGGCCATAATAATAAGCCCAAATGGTGGAATAAAGATATTTCAAACTGCCTGCTTGCTAAAAAATGTGCTAATGATAGATTAAAATCCTCACAAAATGACGAAGAACGGGTGAAATTTGTAGAGCTACGACGCAAAGCCAAAAAGTTAATTAAGCAAAGTAAAAAGACCTTAGAGTTACATATTGCGAATCAAAGTAAAACAAACCCGAAAGAATTCTATAGTTATATCAGAAAGAAAAAAGTAGTTACTTCAACTGTTGGACCGTTAGTCGATGAAAAAGGAGAATACACCAAAGACGAAGTACAAATGAGTAATGCCCTCAATACCTTCTTTGCATCAGTTTTTACAACAGAAGACCTCAGTGATATCCCTACACCATCGCCGATTCAGATTGATAATTCAGATGTTCTAAGCAATATCACCGTTACAGAGAGAGAAGTATTGAATTGTTTAGATAAACTCAAGGTAAATAAAACGCCAGGACCTGATACAATCTCGCCTAGAGTTCTAAAGGAAGCTAAGAATGAGCTCTCCAAACCACTGACATTACTATTCAATAAATCCTTGCAGTCTGGAACTATGCCTGATCAGTGGAAGCTAGCCAACGTAACACCGATATTAAAAAAAGGCAGCAAATCCCTACCCAGTAACTATCGTCCAATTAGCTTAACCTCAGTTGTATGTAAAATGCTAGAAACGGTCATACGAGACAGACTCGTAAATCACTTAGAGGAAAATAACATACTTAAAGATACTCAACACGGCTTTCGTAAAAAACGTTCCTGTTTAACAAACCTCTTAGACTTCTTCCACGATATCCTCAACCTCTACGATGAGAGTAAAGCTGTAGATATTATATACCTTGATTTTCAAAAGGCCTTTGACAAAGTTCCCCACAAACGTTTACTGCTAAAACTAAAAGCGCATGGAATACAAGACGGTGTGTTGAAATGGATAGAAAATTGGCTCCGCAACAGAAAGCAAAGGGTAGTCATAAACGGTAAGGCATCTAAATGGACCAATGTAAGTAGCGGGGTACCCCAGGGATCGGTACTAGGACCAATTCTCTTTCTAATTTACATCAACGACATAGATGAGGGTCTCACCTGCACAATCTCAAAATTTGCTGACGATACAAAAATTGCAAATAGCGTACTCTCAAAAGAACAAGTTGACGATATGCAACACAATCTAGATAAATTGTCATGTTGGGCCCAAATTTGGCAAATGAGTTTCAATGCGGATAAATGTAAAGTACTACATGTCGGATACCTAAATGAGAAAGCAAACTATTCGATGAATGGCACTCAGCTTAAGAATGTAAACAGAGAAACTGATCTGGGAGTAACAATATCGAGTAACCTAAAACCGAGTCAACAATGTTCAGAAGTTGTTAAGAAGGCAAACAAAATAATTGGCTTTATAGGCAGGTCATTTGAGCATAAATCCAAAGAAGTTATCCTAACCCTTTACAATTCCTTAGTCCGCCCTCTTCTGGAATACTGCGTTCAATCCTGGTGCCCTTATTACCAAAAGATATAAACAAGCTAGAACGAGTTCAACGTAGAGTTACCAAATGATACCTAGCCTAAAGAACAAACCATACGAAGAGCGTCTTAGAGAATTAAATCTATTTCCTTTAACCCAGCGCAGATTAAGAGGCGACTTAATTCAAGTGTTCAAAATCATCAAAGGCATCGACAATATGAACTGTAGTAAGTACTTCACTATCGACCAATCTAATTACACGCGGGGAAACGGTTGCAAAATTATTGGTAAATCTTTTAACTCGCACGAATCTAAGAATTTCTTCTTCAATCGAGTTGTCAACTTGTGGAATGGGCTTCCCCGAGACGTTATAGACTGCAGCACCGTTGATTCATTTAAATTCCGCCTAGACAAATATCTCGCATCAAACCCGCGACTGACTGCGTTTGTAAATGAATAACTTTATCCTCCCCTCAGTTACTAACCCATATGTCCCCTACTAACTTCCTAGTCCTGCCACGTTAGTGGCAGGGCAGTAGTTCCCTTTCCAATGTTCCCTTACCCACTCTAAACCACTGTTTGGACACTTGATCCTCAGTGTTTTGGAGGACAAGCAACCTAGAAGGGTCACTAGATCTGTTGTTGCTTGATTTCCTTTGTACTCCTTTGTACAACTGCAGAGGTTGAAGTAACTAAACTAAAGGTTTATAAATACCCCTGATGGTAACAAAGGCTTTAAAGTATCCCCAATAGGCTCAACACAGCTAACTCAAAGACAACTGCAGAGGTTGAAGTAACTAAACTAAAGGTTTCTAAATACCCCTGATGGTAACAAAGGCTTTAAAGTATCCCCAATAGGCTCAACACAGCTAACTCAAAGACAACTGCAGAGGTTGAAGTAACTAAACTAAAGGTTTCTAATTACCCCTGATGGTAACAAAGGCTTTAAAGTATCCCCAGTAGGCTCAACACAGCTAACTCAAAGACAACTGCAGAGGTTGAAGTAACTAAACTAAAGGTTTCTAAACACCCCTGATGGTAACAAAGGCTTTAAAGTATCCCCAATAGGCTCAACACAGCTAACTCAAAGACAACTGCAGAGGTTGAAATAACTAAACTAAAGGTTTCTAAACACCCCTGATGGTAACAAAGGCTTTAAAGTATCCCCAGTAGGCTCAACACAGCTAACTCAAAGACAACTGCAGAGGTTGAAGTAACTAAACTAAAGTTTTCTAAATACCCCTGATGGTAACAAAGGCTTTAAAGTATCCCCAATAGGCTCAACACAGCTAACTCAAAGACAACTGCAGAGGTTGAAGTAACTAAACTAAAGTTTTCTAAATACCCCTGATGGTAACAAAGGCTTTAAAGTATCCCTAATAGGCTCAACACAGCTAACACAAAGACAACTGCAGAGGTTGAAGTAACTAAACTAAAGGTTTCTAGATACCCCTGATGGTAACAAAGGCTTTAAAGTATCCCCAATAGGCTCAACACAGCTAACTCAAAGACAACTGCAGAGGTTGAAGTAACTAAACTAAAGTTTTCTAAATACCCCTGATGGTAACAAAGGCTTTAAAGTATCCCCAATAGGCTCAACACAGCTAACTCAAAGACAACTGCAGAGGTTGAAGTAACTAAACTAAAGTTTTCTAAATACCCCTGATGGTAACAAAGGTTTTAAAGTATCCCTAATAGGCTCAAAATCGCGTCATATGTCGGAGAGGGTTAAACTGCATATAATCATCTAATTATAGTCAGATAGAAAGGTAAAATGGAGTCATGGGCCTGAAGGGGTTAAGGCAGCTCAGACGGTATTGTGCAGCATAATTTACTGGTTCGGCTCAATGGTTTAAGGAGGGGGTTTAGTTTGTTCTCTCAACCTCTATCAAACTTTTAAAAAAACACCCACAAGACCCCCCTTCGATATAAATTTGTAAATTTTTTCGGAAGAAAATTGTCCCGGCCGAAGGCCGATTCCTCTTCAAATACAGGCTCGCTATCGCTCGCCAGGAAAACAATCGACACCTAAATAGCACAAGAGGTCTTAATATTGGCAAAGAAATGGGGCAAAAGGTCTGAAAATCGCCAAACTAATGGGGCGAATGTCTTGAAATCTCATAACTAATATGGTTAAACATGAAGGAGGAGGACTCGAAAAACCAACAGCCTCCCCTGAACAGTCCACATGTGTTAAATATCAATTACCCCGTGAATATATTAGCATATAGTATTTGGTGTTGTGCTTCCTGGCGTATAGAAGTTGACAGTCCCTTTAAATTCCTATAGATATAATTAAGGAGGGGGTATTACTCGCTTTTTCTGGACCCCCTTCTCCCTCGTGTTTACCAGATTAGTTTTGAGGTTTTAAGACGTTCGTTCCGTTAGTTTGGCGATTTTGAGACTTTTCGACCCATTCTTGTGTCAATATTAAGACCTTTGCTGCCCTTTGGGTGTCGATTGTTTCCTGGCGAGCGATAGCGAGCCTCTAATTTTAGAAGGAATCAGCCTTGGGTCGGAACATTTTTCTACCGAAAAATGTACAAATTCATCTTGAAACGGGTTTAGGGGGTGTTCTTCTAAGCTTGATGGAGGTTTAGCGAGGAAACTCTAAAATATACAAATAAATAAAGATATAGACCGAAAATCAAGCACTACCCCCATAAATCAAGCACTACCCCCTTAAATCAAGCACTGCCCCCATAAATCAAGCACTACCCCCATAAATCAAGCACTGCCCCCATAAGTCAAGCACTACCCCCATAAATCAAGCACTGCCCCCATAAATCAAGCACTACCCCCATAAATCAAGCACTGCCCCCATAAATCAAGCACTGCCCCCATAAATCAAGCACTGCCCCCATAAATCAAGCACTACCCCCATAAATCAAGCACTGCCCCCATAAATGGGTACCTATGGACCTTCATTTTGGTAACTTAAGTTTGTTTTAGTGTCCAGGATCTATGTCAACATAATGAAAAAGACGTCACCGGTAGAGAATGGGTTAACTGGTCCAGCACCACCACCTCCCGCTACCAACAGATGGCGTCCCCTGTCCCTGTCCCTGGCTAACCCGTCGCCTAGTTCTTGTTCAGTTATGTTCACGCCTCCATAGAAGCCGCTACACACGCTCAGACAGACATGCCAGGCTTTTAACCCTTTCAGTACCAGGGACGCCCTTTTAATAATATTCTGGCAACCTATTAGACGATTTTATTCAGCTTAGGAAGGACCTCTAGCAATAATATAGCTTCAAACTATCTCAACCAACCCTTTTAACCCTTTCAAGCTCCTATACGCATTTCTTTTTTCGTTTTCTGGTAATTATTAGACGATTTTATTCAGATTAGGAAGGGTATATGGAAGTCAGAGGGTTGATTGAGATAGTCTTTACCCTTTTAATTCCAACAGATCCTTCCGAAGCTGCATAACATCGCCTAATGATAGCCAAAATTTCCGAAGCTGCATAACATCGCCTAATGATAGCCAAAATAAACTCTTAAAACGCGTCAGAGCTTCAAGGGGTCAACTGCCACACATCCTTCCCAAGCTGCATAACATCGCCTAATGATAGCCAAAACAAACTCTTAAAACGCCTCAGAGCTTCAAGGGGTTAACTGCCACACATCCTTCCCAAGCTGCATAATATCGTCTAAATATAGCTAGAATAAAATATAACACACGTCGCTGGTACTCAAAGGGTTGAGGGGCTAGTGTTTGTTATTTGGGGCTGCTTATTCATTTATTTATTTTGAGTTTCCTCGTTAGACCTCCATCAAGCTTAACCCTTGTCGAGCGGGGGGTTTTGGGATTATTCGGGCTTATTCAGGCCCTCCTGAATGATAAATCAAGTATCTGCATGAAAAGAAATGTATTCAGCAACAAACTAGGCACTAAAAGCTTCAAAATGAGACCAGAACGACCTACGTAGCACTCGTCGTTCTCAGGCAGTGTTACCACCAACATGGGAGTTTAGCGTATAGCGGCATATTTTTCCCCACTACGCTCACTACTGGCAACGCTGCCGGCCTCTCGAGAACAGAGGGAACATGAGTCAGTGGGCGGCGGTAAGCCCTTTAAAGAAGAACGCCCCCTATACCCCCTTTCAAGATATATTTGTACATTTTTCGGTAGAAATATGTCCCAGCCGAAGGCAGGTTCCTTAAAAAATGTCAGGCTCGCTATCACTCGTCAGGAAATAATCGACACCTAAACGACACTAAAGTTCTTAATAATCGACACCTAAACGACACTAAAGTTCTTAATATTGACAAAATAATGGGGCAAAAAGTCTCAACATCCCCATACTAGAGAACGAACATCTTCTTTAAATCGCAAAACTAATGGGTCTATACCTGAGGGAGAAGGGGGTCCAGAAAAAGCGAGTACCTCCCGCTAAAATCAGGCCAGTTTGAAGCAATGAAAAAAAAAAAAAAAAAAAAAAAAAAAAAAAAAAAAAACACAAAAACACACACACACACACACCGTACACACTCACTACAGTCTGTTCATTCTTGGTTGGGCAGAAATCGTAACCCCTAACCTCTCATACCTTAAAAAGGAATAGTGTAATCGAGCTACTATTTCTACTATATAGGAAGACTTGGCTAGGCAGTATATGTGTGTATAACTTGACAGCTCATGTGCTCTAGCCCTTTTTGAGTTACAGAGGTTAAGGGGAGGCAGACCGTTTCTCTGGACCCCCTTCTCCCTAATGTTTAGCCCCACTAGTTTTGAGATTATAAGGCGTTCGGCCCATTAGTTTGGCGATTTTAACACCTTTTGCCCCATATCGTTGTTAATTTTAAGACCTTTCGTGCCATTTAGGTGTCGATTATTTCCTGGCGAGCGAAAGCGAGCCTGCAATTTTAAGAAGAACCGGCCTTTGGCCGGAACATTTTTCTACCGAAAAATGTACAAATTTATCTTGAAAGGGGGTCTAGGGGGTGTTTTTCTAAGCTTGATGGAGGTCTAGGGAAGAAACTAAAAAAATATATGAATAAATTAATTAATAGACCAAACAAACGGCCAGTCTCGCCTTAACCCTCTGGCCGCGGTCATATTTGCGCTATTTATGGCATATTCAGGCACTTCTGAATAATTAATAAAGTATCTGCATGAAATGAAATTTATTCTGCCGAAAACTAGACGAAAATAGCTTCAAATTGACACTAGAACGAGCTTCCTAACTCGTGGGGTTCACCCGCAGAGCTGCCATAGACATTCGGGAAAACTCGCTAATTAGGCCTATTAGCAATGTAGCAGCTTGGCAACACTGCTGAGACTGCAGTCCCGAGACCACAGTTTCCCTCAGTGTGCGGCTGGCCGTGTTGAGAGTCGGAGGTGGGCCCCTCGCTGTCCCGCCCACTGACACTCGATTTCTACGGCTTTTACAGGCTTTTAAAGCCTGGAAATTGCTGTAAATTGCCATGGCGTTCCGGAACGTCTCCCGCAGGGAAAGGGTTAAAGGTTACGACTTCTGCCCAACCTAGAATGAACCGACTATAGCCTGTGTGGTACTGATCCTTGACACATCGAAGTTGAATCAAACTAACCGTGTATTCATATTTGTTTTCACCAACCCACCAATTAATTTACAAATATACCTAACTAATGATATCAATGGGCTGAGTTGAATCGGCAACATCCAATAAGACAAATCATTATACATATTTGGTCTTAATACTTTTTTTTTTATGATGTTAATTCGAGTGAAAAACCTGGGTCGATGAGTACCAATACCACTTAATGGTCGTTTATTGGATGGGTAGCATACTGAAAAAGTAGAAAGGAGTACAAAGTAAATGAAGCAACAACAGATCCAGCGACCCCTCAAGGCTGCTTGCCCTCCAAAACACTGATGGACAAGTGTCCAAACACTAGTTAACCCTTTCACGCACATATGACGCAGAGGTTGCCAGATTAGCAATAAGAAATAGAGTTCTCTCACTCTTAAAATTACCTCTCCAAAATTAGTTTTCTGCCCACAGCTAACTCAAAGACAACTGCAGAGGTTGAAGTAACTAAACTAAAGGTTTATAAATACCCCTGATGGTAACAAAGGCTTTAAAGCATCCCCAATAGGCTCAAAATCGCGTCATATGTCGGAGAGGGTTAAGAGTGTAAGGGAAAAATGGAAAGGGAAGACTGCCCTGGGACAAATGTCCGTGGCAGGATTTAATGTTAATAGGGGACAGTTGTTGTTAATAGGGGACAGTTGTTATGTTAGTAGGGGATAGTTGTTAAACTATACTGATGGCATTTATATACGCAATAATAATGACCATATCTTCTTAAGCTGATCTAATCTAACTCCATGAAAACCTTAGCGTAACCGAATCTGCAATATCCCAACCCAACAATACCAAACCTAGACAGCTTAGACCTACGGTACTGACACAGCCGGTTGACCTGCTTTACTTCCTCCCACCTACTTCCTTCCTACCTCTCTCCCACCCACTCTTCTCTCTCCTCCGAGTCCTCCCTCACCTGCGCTGAGGCAGTACACGAGAGCCAGCAGTCCGGATCACAGCTGCTCCCAGTCAGTGCCATTGCAGCCACCGCGGCGGGAGGATGTACACCCCTGCTCTACTCACCACTGCCGGATCGACTGACTCGCCTTCACTACGCTTTACCCCAAGCTTCAAGAAATAAAGCTCTATTTACCACTTAATCATGATTGGTAGTGAGTGCCGATGCTAAATTCTAGCATGCGATACCGCTGACATTACACCAATATTACATTAATATGATTGCGATAATATGACCTGGCTGGGCCTCGAACGTGGGTCAGTAGCACAAGAGCCCAACACCAAACAAACACAGATGCCAAAGCAGGTGGTAATTCCAGGTTGTGTAAATCCTGAATACTTGAACTGAACATTAGGGCAAGTAACACATTGATAGAGTCGTAAATAGTGTGTGTGATCTTCAAAGGAACTCGCACCGAACGTTTCTGGATACGTCCTTGCCTCGTTAAGGGGAGGTATTTAGTGTTTTCCCTACTTTTTCATCAAACTTAAAATTACACCCCTTTGAGGCCCTTTCAAGATAAATTTGTACATTTTTCGGTAGAAAAATTTCCCGGCTGAAAGCCGGTTCCTCTTAAATTACAGGCTCGCTATCGCTCGCCAGGATAAAATCGACACCTAAATTGCACGAAAGGTCTTAAAATTGACGGAAATGGAGCGAAAGTTCTTAAAATCGCCAAACTAATGGGGCAACTGTCTTAAAATCTCAAAAGCAATGGGGCTAAACATGAGGGAGAAAGGGGTCCAGAAAAAAAATCCCTCAAGTCGATAATATCTCCCCTTAATTACTAAACAAAACACAAAAGCTAAAACAAAATACAACAAGAAAAAAAAAAAGTTCTCAGAAAAAAAAAAATGCATGTATATCTAAAACGGTAAATATATCGAAGACAAATAATACATATATATCTCTAAAACGGTAAAGAGATCGAAGACAAATAATACATATATATCTCTAAAACGGTAAAGAGATCGAAGACAAATAACTACAGAAAGAGAGAGAGTGTTTGGAAAAAGGTAACAATACAAATAAAATAAACAATAAGATAAACAATCAAATAAACAATAAGATAAACAATAAGATAAACAATCAAATAAACAATAAGATAAACAATAAGATAAACAATAAGATAAACAATCAAATAAACAATAAGATAAACAATAAGATAAACAATAAGATAAACAATAAGATAAACAATAAGATAAACAATAAAATAAACAAAAAGATAAACAATAAGATAAACAATAAAATAAACAATAAGATAAACAATAAGATAAACAATAAGATAAACTATAATAGAACAAGAGACTAAATATAGCCTAAATCCTTACTTTGATCTCGTTCGGCCTTCCAAACAAACTGAAACCTCTAATTCCAACTTGCTTAGTCAAACAGGAGGATGAGACGATGTTCTTAAGTGGGAGCAAGTAAAAGTTGAAATACAAACATCGGCCAAAAACAAAATCAATTGCCAGTAGTCTTGGAAGAAAATACCCAGATCCCGAAATAAGTTAAAGAAGGAATCTGTAAACCACATGTGAAGATCTATCTATCTATCTATCTATCTATATACTCAGGCCCAATCCCAACTTTCCCTATTTTTGTGTTTGTGAAGATAGAGAGTGCATATTATATCTAGAAAAGGCCGCTTTGCCCAAACAGTCGGAAGAATTCTATATACGTGTACTTGAATGACTTTGTGCTTGTGAGAGACACTGTTGTTCGTTGGTGCAATAACATACACAGCACTGAAAACTGAAATTAATGGTTGAATCTGAAAAAGGTCGTTTACAACTAATTTTGTGTGAGAGAGAAAACACGATTAAAAAAAAAAGGGTAATTTCATCCTTTAAAAAGCCGAAACTTGTATCAACAAACCAAACCTTAATACGGCATTATAGTTTGTATTAATACGGCATTATAGTTTGTATTAATACGGCATTATAGTTTGTATTAATACGGCATTATAGTTTGTATTATAGTTTGTATTAATACGGCATTATAGTTTGTATTAATACGGCATTATAGTTTGTATTAATACGGCATTATAGTTTGTATTAATACGGCATTATAGTTTGTATTAATCACAAACTTTTGATCTCTGGCATAGAACAACAATACATGGAGATTTCTAAACTGTATTTCCAATGATACATCTCTCGCAAAGGACGTATATATATAGACCAAGGTGACACCAACACACTTGGGAGGTTTCGAGTGTGTTATATTGGAGGATTCGAGTGAGTTACATTGGAGGATTCGAGTGTGTTATATTGGAGGATTCGAGTGTGTTATATTGGAGGATTCGAGTGAGTTACATTGGAGGATTCGAGTGAGTTACATTGGAGGATTCGAGTGAGTTACATTGGAGGATTCGAGTGAGTTACATTGGAGGATTCGAGTGTTTTACATTGGCGGATTCGAGTGTGTTACATTGGAGGATTCGAGTGTGTTACATTGGAGGTTTCGAATGTGTTACATTGAAGATTTCGAGTGTGTTACATTGAAGGTTTCGAGTGTGTTACATTGAAGGCTTCGAGTGTTACATTGAAGATTTCGAGCGTGGTATTTTACCTAAAGACCACCGTTTGATACGCGTGGCTGTGATGTTACCCAAAGTCGGAGTAACCCTTCCTTTAGTTATCCCCTGGATTATTCTCCTCGCCTCCCAGCCAGCATGGACCGCAGATGACAGTAAGTTGAGTGGCCTTTCTTACTGACTTAACGCGGAGGATAAAACCGGTATCACACGAGCGCTTTTTCCCTCAACATTTATCCTCAACACTGGTCTGGCAGTTTATGAAGTCAACATTTAATATTTTTCTGTTACCTAAATTCATCTATGATCATCAGTCTAGTTTCCGATAGCCTACTAGTGCAAAATGAATCCAGTAATGTTGATCATCGAATGTTAACTCTCGTGTGATAGCGGCTTTAGCAACCAGTTTAGGCCAAATTGTGCAAATTGGTGAAACTAGGATGCTTTAGTCAAAAATAGCACGATTTTCGCCTTATTCGCTTTACTAGATACGGTATATTTCTACCCTAAAACCGGTACACTGAGGTATCACACGAGCACTTTTTCCCTCAACATTTATCCTCAACACTGGTCTACTAGCAGCTTGTGAGGTTAATTAAGGGGATATCTCCACTTGAGGGAGTTTTTTTCTTTCTCATGGTTAGCCCCATTGCTTTTGATATTTATAAGATGTTCGCCCCATTAGTTTGGCGATTTTAAGAACTTTCGCCCCATTTCTGTCAATTTTAAGACTTGTGCCATTTAGGTGTCGATTTTTTTCCAGGCGACCGCTAGCGAGCCTGTAATTTAAGAGGAACCGGAAAAATGTACAAATTTATCTATCCTAGGGGCTGTAAAGTTAAGCTTGATGGAGGTCTAGCGAACTAACTAAAAACCTCCCCTTAACACTTAAGAGTACCGGGTATTTCGGTCACCTAAATTCATCTATCAGCCTAGTTACCAATACCAGTGCTAAATATACCATAAATGTTGCCGGAAAAATGTTGACCGTCGAATGTTGCCGGAAAAATGTTGACCGTCGAATGTTGACTATAAAATGTTGACCGTCGAATGTTGACTATAAAATGTTGACCGTCGATTGTTGCCGGAAAATTTTTGACCGTCGAATGTTGCCGGAAAAATGTTGACCGTCGAATGTTGCCGGAAAAATGTTGACCGTCGAATGTTGACTATAAAAGCTCTCGTGTGATACCGGCTTAAGGAGGAATGGGCCGTTTTTCTGGTCCCCCCCTTCTTCCTCATGCTTAGCCCCATTAGTTTGTCGATTTTAAGACCTTTCGCCCAACTTCTTTGTTAATATTAAGACCTTTCGTGCGTTTTAGGTGTCGATTTTTTCCCTGGCGAACGATAGTGAGCCTGTATTTTTGGAAGAACCAGCCAACTGAAACAGGTACAAATTAAGCTAGAAGAGGGATCTAATGGATGTTCTTTTAAAGTTTGATGGAGGTCTAGGGAGGAAACCGAATAATGTATAAAAACACATATATATATATATATATATATATATATATATATATATATATATATATATATATATATATATATATATTTACTGCTGTGTAGACACGAAATAGTTCATCCGTTTCGCTAAATATGAGAAATTACTTTGGTCATTTTGTGGGTGTGAATTTGCATTTTGTTTCTGTGTGTTCATTGGTTGCTGTGGTGTTGTCCCTATTCTGGCTCTGTCTTGAGTCGCCCCCCCCCCCCCCCCCTTACGTGCGTTTTAGGTGTCGATTTTTTTTCCTGGCGAGCGATAGCAAGCCTATATTTTAAAAGGAATCGGCCTTCGGCTGGGACATTTTTCTACCGAAAAATTTAAAAATTAATCTTGAAAGGGAGGGGGGGGGGGGGGCTCAAAGTTGCGTTATTAAGGGGGGGGGGGTGACCTGTTTTTGTTCTGTCCTTTTCTATCTTTCTCTGGCTTGTATCCATTTGGCCCCATTCAGCCTACTGTTTTAAGACGTTTATCCCCATCCAGGTGTCAATTTTTTACTGGTGAGCGGTAGCGAGCCAGCATATTTTTAATTTTTGTTAGACAGCAGGGTAAATTTGTAAATTTTTCGATAGAAAAATGTCTCCGGCGAAGCCGGATTTTTTCATATAATGCTGGCTCGCTATCGCTCGCCAGGAAGAAATCCACACCAAGATGGGGACAAACGTCTTAAAATAGTTGGCTGAATGGGGCCGAATGGATACAAGCCAGAAAAAGAGAGACAAGGACAAAAATAACACAGAAGCAGGTCACCCCCCTAAGGTCAGTATCACACTAGCGATGTATCACTCAACTTTTATCGTCAACTCTGACTTGACAGTTTATAAGGAAACTTTCTAATTACCTGTCAACTAAATTAATCGACCATCAATCCCGTTTCTGATTCCTTTGCATACGAAGCTGTGAATGATGTCAGGAAGATGTATGTATGTATGTATGTATGTATGTATGTGTGTATGTATGTATGTATGTATGTATGTGTGCATGTATGTATGTGTGCATGTATGTATGTATGTATGTGTGCATGTATGTGTGCATGTATGTATGTATGTATGTGTGCATGTATGTATGTATGAATATGTATGTATGTATGTATATAATCTGGCACCTTCACCAGTTCCCCCCCCCCCCCCCGCCCTTTTTTTTTTTTTTTTTTTTTAATGGGGGTGGCCCACTCGAGACAGAGCCCGAACAGGGACAACACATCACATCAGAAAAACAACAACAAAACATAAAATCTCACCCACATCCAGGAAAATGGTGTTGGCTATCGAAATGGTCAATGAAAGCTTTCGTTTGATACCACTTTATCCAGAATAATTGGAATAAACAATTTATGAACATGTTAGTATCCATGTTTAACCCCTTCAGACTCATATGACGCAGAGGTTGCCAGATTAGCAATAATAAATAGAGTTCTCTCACTCTTATAAATACCTCTCCAAAATTAGTTTTCTGCCCACAGCTAACTCAAAGACAACTGCAGAGGTTGAAGTAACTAAACTAAAGGTTTATAAATACCCCTGATGGTAACAAAGGCTTTAAAGTATCCCCAGTAGGCTCAACACAGCTAACTCAAAGACAACTGCAGAGGTTGAAGTACGGTAACTAAACTAAAGGTTTCTAAATACCCCTGATGGTAACAAAGGCTTTAAAGTATCCCCATTAGGCTCAACACAGCTAACTCAAAGACAACTGCAGAGGTTGAAGTAACTAAACTAAAGGTTTCTAAATACCCCTTGATGGTAACAAAGGCTTTAAAGTATCCCCAGTAGGCTCAACACAGCTAACTCAAAGACAACTGCAGAGGTTGAAGTAACTAAACTAAAGGTTTCTAAATACCCCTGATGGTAACAAAGGCTTTAAAGTATCCCCAGTAGGCTCAACACAGCTAACTCAAAGACAACTGCAGAGGTTGAAGTAACTAAACTAAAGGTTTCTAAATACCCCTGATGGTAACAAAGGCTTTAAAGTATCCCCAATAGGCTCAACACAGCTAACTCAAAGACAACTGCAGAGGTTGAAGTAACTAAACTAAAGGTTTCTAAATACCCCTGATGGTAACAAAGGCTTTAAAGTATCCCCAGTAGGCTCAACACAGCTAACTCAAAGACAACTGCAGAGGTTGAAGTAACTAAACTAAAGGTTTCTAAATACCCCTGATGGTAACAAAGGCTTTAAAGTATCCCCAATAGGCTCAACACAGCTAACTCAAAGACAACTGCAGAGGTTGAAGTAACTAAACTAAAGGTTTCTAAATACCCCTGATGGTAACAAAGGCTTTAAAGTATCCCCAATAGGCTCAAAATTGCGTCATATGTCGGAGAGGGTTAAGGGGAGTTTTTTGTGAGTTTCCTAGACTTCCATCAAGCTTGAAATTACACCCCTTGACCCCCTTTCAAGATATATTTGTACATTTTTCGGTAGAAAAATTTCCCGGCCAAAGGCCGGTTCCTCTTAAATTACAGGCTCGCTATTGCTCGCCAGCAAAAAATCGACACCTAAATGGCACGAAAGGTCTTAAAAGTGACATAAATGGGGCAAAAGTTCTTAAAATCGCCAAACTAATGTGGCGAACGTCTTAAAATCTCAAAAGCAATGGGGCTAAACATGAGGGAGAAAGGGGTAAATAAAAAAAAATAAAAATCCCTCCAGTGGAAATCTCCCCTCAACCCGTGCAGTACCGGTGACGTCCTTGTGGCAACTATTAGACGATTTTATTTAGCTTAGGAAGGACCTCTAGCAATAATAAGGCTTCCAATGATATCAACCAACCCCTTTTAAGGAGAGATATCCACTTGGAGGGATTTTTTTCTTGACTCCTTTCTCCCTCATGTTTAGCCCCATTGTTTTCCTAATGTAAAGACGTTCGCCCCATTATTTTGACGATTTTAAGAACTTTCAACCCATTTCTGTCAATTTTAAGACCTTTCGTGCCATTTAGGTGTCGATTTTATCCTGGCGAACGATAGCGAGCCTGTAATTTAAGAGGAACCGGCTTTCAGCCGGGACATTTTTCTACCGAAAAATGTACAAATTTATCTTGAAAGGGGCTCAAGGGGGTGTAATCTTAAGCTTCAAGGATATCTAGGGACCAAACTAAAAACCTCCCCTTAACTACCGCCGATCAATCCTCAGAGCTCAGCTGCATAATATCGTCTAAATATACCGGTAGAATATAATATAACACACGTCGCTGGTACTCAAAGGGTTAAAAGGTATTATTTTAATGCTGCAAAACTATATTATCTATAAAGTTTCACCTTTTAGTCTGGATACCATTACACGATTTTATAGTCAACATTCGATGATCAACATTTTTCTGGCGACATTTATGGAATATTTTGCACTGGTATTGGAAGGGCGGGTGCCCAACCCCAAATAGGGGAGCTATCCCCCCGCCAAAGGCGGCTTTCTAGGGCCTTTCCTAGCTGATGCTGAGAGGATTGGGTTCTAGTCATGTGGTGATGGGCTGGTCTATCAGAGTGAGAACTGAGCAATCTCTGCCATACCCATAGCTTACTCTGACTGTTCCTTTTACTTATATATTTTCTAGATCTCGAGTGACGGCGTCTCTTCCGTGGATTGACCTCCCAATCTACCAAGATTGGAAGCCAAAGCGTCACATCTTTCCTTTGCCCTTCAATTTTCTCTTCATAATTGCTGAGGGACACAGGGTCCTGGGTGGGGCTTTGGTTTCCCGGGCGTTTCCGCACCCTCCTCAGCTCCCCGCCATGGAGTGGCTTCGGTCACCCAGGCTTTATTGTGGTCGGCGGGGGGGGGGCCGCGGGGGGCGCTCGGTTATGGCCTTGGCCTTGCTCGGGGCCTTGGGGCTGTTCGGCCAGGCAGCTTGGGGAAAAACGACAACTAGACTGGCGATAGATGAATTTAGGCGACAGAAAAATATTAAATGTTTACCTCATCAGCTGCCAGACCAGTATTGAGGATAAATGTTGAGTGAAAAAGTGCTCGTGTGATACCGGCTTTAGGAATACCGTATAATGAAGTCAGTGTTACCGTACTTGATACATACATTACCGTACTTGATACATACATTACCGTACTTGATACATACATTACCGTACTTGATACATACATTGCCGTACTTGATACATACATTACCGTACTTGATACATACATTACCGTACTTGATAGCCTACATACATTACCGTACTTGATACATACATTACCGTACTTGATAGCCTACATACATTACCGTACTTGATAGCCTACATACATTACCGTACTTGATACATACATTACCGTACTTGATAGCCTACATACATTACCGTACTTGATACATACATTAACGTACTTGATACATACATTACCGTACTTGATAGCCTACATACATTACCGTACTTGATAGCCTACATACATTACCGTACTGGATAGCCTACATACATTACCGTACTTGATACATACATTACCGTACTTGATAGCCTACATACATTACCGTACTTGATAGCCTACATACATTACCGTACTCATTTTAACAGCTTTCCATAGGCGAGCCAAATCGCCTAACGTTAACCAGAATACGTTGTTAAAAGCGTCAACTTAACCTTTTTTTCCTATGAGTTTGAAAGAAACAAAACAAAAAGCTGCCTGTAACAAGTGTCTCCCCTAAAGTTGAAAGAGTGACAGAGAGGCAAATTCAAGATATGTAAGAGCCAAAATGTCTGGACACACGCAGTTTAAAGCAGACTAAGTCATAGGATGAAGGAACGATTTATTTGAGGGTGAGAGTTCGAAATTTCACTTGTTGAGCCCGGTATACTAAAGACTAAGAACATCGATTCACTCTTGAGTTAGAGAGATAGAATTGGGGGGTGAATGTGTTGAAAGGCGGGTGCAGTTTAAGAAGGATCTGGGGTAGTAGAAATGTTTCAGTGAGATAGTTTGAAGTCTGTAAATTGCTGGAAGACGAGATGGGTTGGGTGTGAGGGGGATCTACCAGGTGTGGGCCAATCGGCGCTCAGCAGACCCCCGTAATCTTGTGTTAATCTCTGACCGTTTTGGTGGGGTCAGTACTCAAGGTATTAGTGAGATGGATCTATAATTGGGCCTTGTAATTGGGGTTGGGTGTGACAGGGATCTGCCTTGTATGGGCCGATCGGTTTTTTGCAGACTCCCATTTTCTTATGTTCTTAAAACAGGATAACATTGTCTAATAGTACCGTAACCAGAATAACGTTAAAAGGCCGGCACCGGTACAGAAGGGGTTAAAATACATCTTCACCAACAAAGTCGACAGGATAATCTTTATAGGCCTACAAGAGTTCCAAAGCAGTGAGAGGGGGAGATACCGGTACCTTGCCAATGCCAGAATGGTAATACAATGTCTCTTTCTGAAAATAGGAATACCAGTGTTGGAATAATGCCACTGCTTCATGATACTAGTCTAGGTTCCATTATATATATATATATATATATATACCGGTATATATATATAATTTTTATTTTAAGTTCACATTCACATCCAGCAGTCTACACAATCTTTCCCTTGTCACCAGCACATAACCCATCAATGCCCTCTCTACAATCTCTCCCCTCACAAGTCTATGCCAGGTGTACTTGTGTATACGCCTTTTTTTGAAGAACGTATTACCTACACTCAATCTACACTCTTCACATACATTTTTCAGTCTTTCTCCACTCTCGTTTACACCATCCACACCAAAACTACCGATGACTCCCTCAACAGGCTCATTTCCTACCCTAGCATTTAGGTCCCCTAAAACTATAACATTTTCATTTTCATCAAACCCTTGTAGACAATCTCTCAAATCCTCCCAGAAACCCTCTACCTCGTCTAACTCTCTTTCACTTCCTGGTCCATACGCACTTACAAAAACCCACCTTTCACCCTTAAACCGCATTCTCACCCACATTAGCCTTGATGACACCTCTTTCCACTCTTTTATAAACTCTCTCAACTCCTCCTTCACAATAATAGCCACTCCTTCTTTCCCCCTGACTCCCTCATCTACTCCAGACTTTCTACCTATCACGTTTCCAAAATCCACTTCTCCCTCTCCTTTCATCTTTGTTTCATTCAGTGCAAGGACATCATACATCCTTCTTTCAAATAACCTTCCAATATCCTCTCGCTTCTCATTCGTACTACATCCACGCACATTCAAAGCTCCTATTCTTAGGGTCCGGGACCACGAACGCGTTCCCTCGCCCCTATCTCTGTTTCGTTTTTTTGGTAGATTTATTTAGAGTGACCCAGGTCACTCTCTGGGTCTTCTCCTGGGTGACCTGGATGTGTGAGAGTTTGTGTTTTTTATCTGTGTTTATTTGTTGTTTTATGTTGTTTTTGTGTTTTCCCTGTTCTTGCTCTGTCTTGAGTCGGCTACCCCCAAAATGGGGATTGGGCCTGAGCATATAGATAGATAGATAGATATATAATTATATACTGTATAAATTAAAGATGTACCGGTATCAAATATCCACATTTGCAATTCAAATATCCGCATTCGCATCCGCATCCACATTTGCAATGCAAGTAACATCTGCATCCGCATCCGCACTTTTAGAATGAGGATATGAGGATCTTACAAAACATATCAATGCATACAATTAGTTACAAATATATATTACGTATTGGTATTCTAAATAGGCTACAATAATGACAAGGATGCATAAATCAATATCCAAAATACAAATAATACATGAGAGAGAGAGAGAGAGAGAGAGAGAGAGAGAGAGAGAGAGAGAGAGAGAGAGAGAGCAGCAAATGTGTTGACAAGAGCCAACTTGGTATTGAATATCGATTGTCTAATTTTAATTTTACAATGGTATACCATACATCAATATTGAAAGTTACAGTATTATCATACGTAATTAAGAATGAGCTGAAGTGCCGAAATGTTACAAATTAGTTCAAATGTGTTTTTATCTCTATCTGAATGAGTAAAGTAACATGAATGAGTAAAGTAACATGAATGATTAAAGTAACATGAATGAGTAAAGTAACATGAATGAGTAAAGTAACATGAATGAGTAAAGTAACATGAATGAGTAAAGTAACATGAATGAGTAAAGTAACATGAATGAGTAAAGTAACATGAATGAGTAAAGTAACATGAATGAGTAAAGTAACATGAATGAGTAAAGTAACATGAATGAGTAAAGTAACATGAATGAGTAAAGTAACATGAATGAGTAAAGTAACATGAATGAGTACCGTAACTGTGTCCATAAATATAACTGGCAACCCTACCCTTCACCCTTATCTCTGTTTACTTACAGCAGCAGGGTTACCAAACAATTTAAAATGCATGTCTTGCAAATGTTTTTTAAATAATCCACATCCGCATCAGCTCAGCATCCGCAAGTATATTGTCATCATTCATCCACATCCGCAATTTAAAAAAATTGTATATGCGCATCCGCATCGGCAGATCCGCATTTTTAGACATCCGATACATCTCTAATATATATATATATATATATACACCTTTCCCTTCAGGGAGAGAGGCATTCTTTTCATGGCAGCAGTTCTCTGAATTTCCCCCAGCCACATCTAATTCTAGCGACAAAACTTGTCCACCAGCTCCAATGACTCATTTCCAAAATTCACAGCCACAGGATCATCATTTAACACAAGCTCGCCTTGCACACTACGCACTCAAATTTCTCTATTTCTAACTTATCCTTCGGCAGGGGTCCTTTTAATCTACGACAGCACTTACTCCCATGGTGCACCCGACATCGACAGATGCTACACTGAATCGAGTTAGCGCCCAAACCCTTTCCACACACTGCACATGGGTATGCACCGCTCTTTTCCACATTGCCTCGTCTTAACACCTTACGAGCGGCCTAGGCGGTAATTTATATGTACCACCCAGCGGGGTGTTTTTACCCTAAATAGGGTTGTTTACGTGATCATTTTGATGCCTAAATAAGACCCAGAGCGTAAAACAAGTATCTATCCCTGAAAGGGCATAAACAGAGCTTTCCAATGACACCCCAACCATCCTTGTACGACCACTGGTTTTCTTGCAACGATCGCGCAACACGAGTGCAAAAACCATGTAATTAGGTACTTTCCCTACATAATTCCCTGTGTAGCGAGTGTGAGGGGGGATGGAAGGGTGGTTTTCACTTCAGTTGGCCCACCGCGGTGGTGGGCGGCGGTCATAGCCTTACTACGCTCCTCACACCGCTCAGCTCTCTCTCTGCAACATTACGTGCTGAAAATGGCACACGACATAAGTTGTGAACTGCCACTTAGTCCAAATTTATTTCACACGACATAAGTTGCGCGCCGCCAAAGAAAGGTTAATGTACAATGCATAACCTTGGTTTTGTTAATATTGACTCATAAACCCTTGCTCGCCATGCCCCTCTCCATCTTCTGAATTTGGCCTCAGCATCTTGCACATTGTCAGCTATTAGGACTAAATCGTCTGCATAAAACAGTTCCCACGGGAGTCCGGATCTAAAATCTCTAGACAGTGCCTCCAGGACCATAATAATGAGAAGGGGGCTTAACACTGAACCCTGATGAACTCCAACACGGAATGTGAACTCCTCACTCAGTACACCTTTCACTCTCACCACAGTTAGCGAATCCTTATAGGCTACATCTTCATTTATCACACGCACCAGCCACTCTTCCACACCAAGTTTCCTCATAGCCCACTGCACAACATCTCTAGGCACCCTGTCAAAGGCCTTCTCCAGGTCTACAAACACAAAGCAAAGACCCCTGCCTTTTAGTAACGGGTAAGTATCTTTCCTGTATCTGCCTAGCTATGAAGGTAGCATCGGTTGTACCACGTCCTGCCATAAAACCAAACTGCACATCATCAATGTAGATGCTTTGCCTGATCAAACTCTCAAAGATTCTCTCACAGACCTTCACGATTTGGTCAAGCATTTTCAGGCCCCTATAATTACCTATATCTAGCGCATCCCCTTTTCCTTTGTATATATTTGCTATTGTACTTTAGTGACAATCCTCTGGGATTTTCTCATCTTTAATAATGGTGTTTATCATCTCAGTGACTAAGCTGATACCAGTCTCCCCTGAGGCTTTTATCATCTCAGCGACAATGTCAGAGCACCCTGGAACTTTACCGTCCTTCATTTTATTGATTGCGTCGCTCACTACAGCTGGTGCTATCAAAGGAGGGGGTCCAGATATTGGTATTTCGATACTAAGCTGTTCCTTATCCCATTCAAACTCTACCGGTACCTGTTCGTAACTCAGAGGAATATCCCTTATACCGGTACTTCAACAATACAAAAATCAATCCTTCATCTTCTCTCAATATTCTCAGTGTCTCTTTTTCTTCTGCTCTCACTTGGAAGGACCATAATACCAGTCTTGCTAAGGCAGCCTCCCAGAAGCTGGGTGTGCTCAACCACCTCAAGGGGTTCTTCACCCCTGCACAGCTTCTTGCTCTGTACAGGGGCACTGTGCACCTTTATATTGAGTAAGGTATTGTTCACATGTGTGGGGAGGATCTTCTCACACCGCACTCCTAGACAAAGTAGAAAGGAAAGCCTTTCGTATCATTAACTCCCGCCCACTCACCAACTCTCTGCAATCTCTCTCTATTTGCCGCAATGTTGCATCTTTCTCACTATTCTATCGCTACTATAATAATCAATGTTCCTCAGAGCTTTCCCAGTGTACACCACATCTTCTACGTAGGGTACGTAGTACCCGTCTTGCAACACAATCCCACCCCTACTCTGTGCAACTCTCCAACCCAAGAGTGAAACGTTATTCTCAGACTTTCTTCTATTAAACTGCTGAGCTCTGGAACTCTCCCAGAATCAGTCTTTCCCTCTTCCTATGACTTAAATTGCTTCAAACTCCGTGTGTCCAGGCATTTTGGCTCGAACGTCCCTTGATTTTGGCTGTGTTACGGTACTCTTTCAACTCTGGGGGAGGCACTCGATACAGGCAGTTCTGGCTTTTGTCTCCCTCACTCACACAGAAAAAAAACAAATCGTTCATAGTGTGCCTTCCATGCTTCTCTGATTTCATCTTCTACATACACAATCTTCCCATTATCGTTTCTAACACACTGTTCACCTATAATATCCCTACTGTAACTTTTAACTTGCCTAGATAGGTTTAACCTTGGGTTGAAGATCCCATTGGGATTGTCCGTGTTAGACACTTGTTCGAGGACCGGGCCCTTAATGCCTTTTTTAGCATTGTAAATAACTCTTCTGGCAGTTCGTTTAGCTGCCTGGTATTCTTCCTTGCTGCCTCCCTTTCTCCATGCTTTGAAGCATCTCCTTTTCTCTTTCACATCATGTTCTACCTAATCGTTCCACCCCCAGGAGGTCTTATTCCAAGGGTGACCCTTTGTTTTCCCACAGACTTTGTCAGTGGCAGCGAGAAGGCTATGCTTAAGGAAATTCCATTGACTATTTACATCGCTAGGCCAAGCTTCCTTATTTCTAGTAATTTACTCCAGTTCACTATGAAACCTATCCCTAACTTCCTTCTTCGTCAGCAGCCACACTCTTCTTTTGGACATGTATACATTCTTGCGCTTAGGATCTCTGTTTTAGCTCATGTCGCTTATGCTAGGGGATACATTCTTCACTCGGGATGACCTTATGCTAGGGGATACATTCTTCACTCGGGATGACCTTTGCATCTCGAACCAGTGTCCAGTCTTGCCTGTTAAGGGGAGGTTTTTAGTTTGTTTTCTACTCCTCCAGCAATCTTAAAATTTCACCCCCTTGACCCTCTTTCAAGATAAATTTGTAGATTTTTCGGTAGAAAAATTTCCCGCTGAAAGGCGGTTCCTCTTATATTACAGGCTCGCTATCGCTCGCCAGGATAAACTCGACACCTAAATGGCACGAAAGGTCTTAAAATTGACAGAAATGGGTCGAAAGTTCTTAAAATCGTCAAAATAATGGGACGAACGTCTTCAAATTAGAAAAGCAATGGCGCTAAATATGAGGGAGAAAGGAGTCAAGAAAAAAATCCCTCAAGTGCAAATCTCCCCTTAACCAAGAAGTACGGTAATCTATACGGCTACTAGAGACCCCAGAGTCAGTCTCTCTCTCTCTTTCTCTCTCTCTCTCTCTCTCTCTCTCTCTCTCTCAGGCCCGAGGTGTCATCTGTGGTGAAGTTTTTCGAGGAGGAAGAGTGGGGCGACCCAGAAATTTCCGCTCTCTTAATGTTTCAAGTATACCTGGGAAACTCCATGACCTGGGATATAGAGCTGAGAGAGAGAGAGAGAGAGAGAGAGAGAGAGAGAGAGAGAGAGAGAGAGAGAGAGAGAGAGAGTGTGTGTGTGTTGCAAGGAATACAAGAATAGGCCTAGTTTGTTACTAACACAGTCCCAGTCCTATTTTGTCCAGCTCTCCAACCCAAGAATTAGCAAATTTTCCAAGTTTTTCATCTACTCAACAAGTGAACTCTGTAACTCTCTCCCTCAATCAATCTTTCTTTCATCCTACGACTTAGACGGCTTTAAACTTCGTGTGTCCAGGCATTTTGACCACAACGTCCCCATGAATTTGGCTAACTGTCACTCTTGGCATTGGGGGAGACACTCGTTGCAGCCAGCATGCCTTTTGTCTCCTTCATACACATAGAAAAAAGGTGTGTGTATATGTATATAATGTATATGTGTATGTATATGTATATAATGTATGTAGGCCTATATGCATATATGTGTATTTTATACTCCCAGCCGGACTCGAACCACCGACAGTCAGGCCATGTGTGATAAAGGATCCTTAACCTTTTCCTATATATTAAGGAGAAGGGAAATCCTACTTAGAGAATGTCTCAATTCAACACAAGTCGTAGGATCCATAATTCCAAGATACCATGCAGAGATATTTTTTGCAACTCTGTGTATGTATATATTTCTGAATAATGACAAGTTGATTACGCAAGCTCATTATAGTACCGCCTAGACAAATATCTCTCATTAAACCCGCGACTGACTGCGTTTGTAAATGAATAACTTTATTTTATCCTCCCCTCAGTTACTAACCCATCTGTCCTCTACTAACTTCCTAATCCTGCCACAGACATTAGTTCCAGGGCAGTAATTCCCTTTCCAATGTTCCCTTACCCACTCAAAACCACTGTTTGGACACTTGATCCTCAGTGTTTTGGAGGACAAGCAACCTAGAAGGGTCACTAGACCTGTTGTTGCTTGATTTCCTTTGTACTCCTTTGTATGTGTTTGTATGTAACCCTCGGTCATCAAGGTGTCTAGCAATTATTATTGTTGTTGTTGTTGTTCCCCAGGGTGTCTGACCGAACAGCCCCAAGGTCCCGAGCAAGGCCTAGGTCATAACCGAGCGCCCCCACAAAACCCTCCCTGCTTAGGCCTACCACTAAGAAAACCCAGGTGACCGAAGCCTCTCCCAGGCGAGGAGCTGAGGAGGGTGCGGAAACGCCCGGGACACTGAAGCCCCACCCAAGGCCCTGTGCCCCTTAACGATTATGAAGGGAAAGTTGAAGGGCAAAGAATAAATGCGACGCTTTGGCTCCCAGTCTGCCAACCTCGAAGTTGGCAGTAGGGAGGTCAATCCACGGAAAAGACGCTGGCACTTGAGATCTAGTACGGAAAAGACGCTGGCACTTAGAGATCTAGTACGGAAAGACAGACGCTGGCACTTGAGATCTAGTACGGAAAAGACAGACGCTGGCACTTGAGATCTAGTACGGAAAAGACGCTGGCACTTGAGATCGAGTACGGAAAAGACGCTGGCACTTGAGATCTAGTACGGAAAAGACGCTGGCACTTGAGATCTAGTACGGAAAAGACGCTGGCACTTGAGATCTAGTACGGAAAAGACGCTGGCACTTGAGGTCAATCCACGGAAAAGACGCTGGCACTTGAGATCTAGTACGGAAAAGACAGACGCTGGCACTTGAGATCTAGTACGGAAAAGACAGACGCTGGCACTTGAGATCTAGTACGGAAAAGACAGACGCTGGCACTTGAGATCGAGTACGGAAAAGACAGACGCTGGCACTTGAGATCGAGTACGGAAAAGACAGACGCTGGCACTTGAGATCGAGTACGGAAAAGACGCTGGCACTTGAGATCTAGAAATTATATAAGTAAAAGGCTTAGTCAGATTAAGCTATGGGTATGGCAGAGATCGCTTAACTCTCACTCTGATACACCAGCCCATCATCGTAATTACCCGGTATTATATTTATCCAGTACCGGTGTGTCCCAATAATGCGTAATACATATATGCCAGGTACCGGTACACTTAAGTTTTTTTTTTTAGTTAGTTCGCTAGACTTCCATCAAGCTTAACATTACAGCCCCTAGACCCCCTTTCAAGATAAATTTGTACATTTTTCGGGAGAAAAATGTCCCGGCCGAAGGCCGGTTTCTCTTAAATTACAGGCTCGCTGTCGCTCGCCTGGAAAAAATCGACACCTAAATGGCACGAAAAGTCTTAAAATTGACAGAAATGGGGCGAAAGTTCTTAAAATCGCCAAACTAATGGGGCGAACGTTTTAAAATATCAAAAGCAATGGGGCTAAACATGAGGGAGAAAGGAGTCCAGAAAAAAATCCATCAAGTGGAAATCTCCCCTTAAGGAACTATCATTTATTGGGAGAGAGGCATCCTGACCAGGTTTCGAACCCACTCACTTCAGGTAGATTTGGGAGATTTGGGCACCGTAACCACTCGACCACTCTGCTCATGGCCGAGTGGTTATGGTGACCAACTCTCCCAAATACACCTGCAGTGAGTGGGTTCGAATCCTGGTCAGAGTACCTCTCTCCCAACCTGTCCGACATTATCAGTAGATATACGGTACTTTATCTTATAGGCCTATACATATACTTTACATATACAGTCTCTGTCTGTCTGTCTGTCTGTCTCTCTCTCTCTATATATATATAGATATATATAGATATATACCGGTATACTGTATATATATATATATATATATATATATATATATATATATATATATATATATATATATATATATATATATATATATATATATACTGGTATACTGTATATAGTATAAAGTATATTCATATAAAAACTCACAATTTTCACATCATCCCAGGGCAATTTTAATTCCTTGAAGTTCTGGAGATATTTATCTGGCCTAATCTATTTTCGTTGCTAGGGCATTCATCGGCTATCACTTCGTTATTTTATATTCCTCCTGAGTACCGTATACTGAATGCATAAATAACTCTCTATGTATCTATCAGTTTATATCTATCTATCTATCTATCTATCTATCTGTCTGTCTGTCTGTCTATCTATCTATCTATCTATCTATCTATCTGTCTATCTATCTATCTGTCTATCTATCTATCTATCTATCTATTTATCTATCTATCTGTCTATCTATCTATCTGTCTATCTATCTATTTATGTATCTATCTATCTATCTACCGTATCTATCTATCTATCTACCGTATCTATCTATCTATCTACCGTATCTATCTACCGTATCTATCTATCTACCTACTGTATCTATCTATATATCGTATCTATCTATCTATCTATCTATCTATCTACTGTATCTATCTACCGTATCTATCTATCTATCTATCTATCGTATCTATCTATCTATCGTATCTATCTACCGTATCTATCTATCTATATATCTATCTACTGTCTGTATCTATCTATCTATCTATCTATCTACCGTATCTATCTATCTATCGTATCTATCTATCTATCTACTGTATCTATCTACCGTACCTATCTATCTATCTATCGTATCTATCTATCTGTTTCTCCCAAATGGAATACCGGCACATAGCAGTTGTACCTTAACTGGCATGTGTTACTACAACTCGAACTCTTATGACCTTGTATTTATTTGTTCATTTAGGTATATATTTCTTGTTCAGGGGAGATTAACACCTGGAGGATTTTTTTTCTGGACCTCTTTCTCCCTCATGTTTATAGCCCCATTGCTTGTGAGATTTAAAGGCGCTTGCCCCATTAGTTTGGCGATTTTAAGAACCCTCGCCCCATTTCTGTCAATTTTAAGACCATTCGTGCCATTTAGGTGTCGATTTTTTCCTGGCGAGCGATAGCGAGCCTGTAATTTAAAGGAAACCGGCCTTCGGCCGGGACATTTTTCTACCGAAAAATGTACACATTTATCTTGAAAGGGGGTCAAGGGGAAGTAATTTTAAGTTTGATGGAAGTCTAGGGAATCAACTAAAAACCTCCCCTTAAGTACCGGTATATAATAGTTCAATTAGCACACACACACACACCTGTTCAGCATACTACCAACAGATACTAGTAGCTCCAGTAGACGAGTGTAATTAGTTTGCTTTATAGCCTATATACCCCCCGGTACCACAGATAGGTTATATATTGGCAGTATTAATAGAGAGAGATATTTTCCACTCGAGGGATTTTTTTTTTTCTTTTCTGGACCCCCTTTCTCTCTCATGTTTAGCCCCATTGCTCTTTTTTTTTTAGATTTTAAGACGCTCGTCCTCTTTAGTTTGAGGACTTCAAGAACTTTCACCCCATTTCTGTCAATTTTATGAACTTTCTAGCCATTTAAGTGTCGATGTTTTCCTGGCGAGCGATAGCGAGCCTGTAATTTAAGAGGAACCGGCCTTTGGCCGGGATTTTTTTTACCGAAAAATGTACAAATTTATCTTGAAAGGGGATCTAGGGGGTGTAATATTAAGCTTGATGGAGGTCTATGGAACAAAGTAAATACCTCCCCTTAAGCTATCAACCAGGCACTAATTGCCCTTTGGGTAAATATAGTAATCTGTATGAGCGTGCAGTCCTTAATGAGTCCTGGATTACAACAGATCACACGAGCTTCGGTGTACAAGGTGTATTGGCATAGGTGTTGTATGTGATGCTTACTATATAAATTGTATTGCATAAAGTGTTGATGTTCGGTGTGAGCATCCTGGGTTCGAATCCACGGACTGCCACATGTGTTTGTAAAATTTCATTAATCGATTTTAGGAGTATAGTTGGTTGTTGGAAGGAACATAATAATATTTACTGTATATATACCGGTATATATATATGTTAATATATATATACCGGTATATATATATGTTAATATATATATATATCAAGTACGTACCGGGTACCGTATATCTCACACATACACCTGAGCTACTAAATTGTATATATATATATATATATATTTTAATGTACCGGGTACCGTATATCTCACACATACACCTGAGCTACTAAATTGTATATATATATACTATATATATACCGGTATATATATATATATTAATGTACCGGGTACCGTATATCTCACACATACACCTGAGCTACTAAATGGTATATACCGTACTCTCGGCCGGACTCGAACCACCGACACTAAGGACGAGTGTCCGTGTTTAAGGGGAGGTTTTTACTTTGTTTCCTACTCCTCCAGCAATCTAAACATGTCACCCGCTTGACCCCCTTTCAAGATAAATTTGTACATATTTCGGTAGAAACATTTCCCGGCCAAAGGCCGGTTCCTCTTAAATTACAGGCTCGCTATCGCTCGCCAGGATACAATCGACACCTGAATGGCACGAAAGGTCTTAATATGGGGTGAAAGTTCTTAAAATCGCTAAACTAATGGGGCGAACGTTTTATAATATCAAAAGCAATGGGGCTAAACATGAGGGAGAAAGGGGTCAAGACAAAAATCCCTCAAGTGGACATCTCTCCTTAATCCCACTACCGTACCTAAAACGTTTATGTAAGCAACGAATGGAAGGAGCGTGTAAGGGATACGTATGGTTCTGTGGGTGCAAGGATTGTGGGGGTTAGAAGGACACTAGGAACACAAACGTGGTTGGGTGGGTGGTTTACTAGGAACACATACGTGGTTGGGTGGGTGGTTTACTAGGAACACAAACGTGGGTGGGTGGGTGGTTTACTAGAAACACAAACGTGGGTGGGTGGGTGGTTTACTAGAAACACAAACGTGGGTGGGTGGGTGGTTTACTAGGAACACAAACGTGGGTGGGTGGGTGGTTTACTAGGAACACAAACGTGGGTGGGTGGGTGGTTTACTAGAAACACAAACGTGGGTGGGTGGGTGGTTTACTAGAAACACAAACGTGGGTGGGTGGGTGGTTTACTAGGAACACAAACGTGGGTGGGTGGGTGGTTTACTAGGAACACAAACGTGGGTGGGTGGGTGGTTTACTAGAAACACAAACGTGGGTGGGTGGGTGGTTTACTAGGAACACAAACGTGGGTGGGTGGGTGGTTTACTAGGAACACAAACGTGGGTGGGTGGGTGGTTTACTAGGAACACAACCGTGGGTGGGTGGGTGGTTTACTAGGAACACAACCGTGGGTGGGTGGGTGGTTTACTAGGAACACAAACGTGGGTGGGTGGGTGGTTTACTAGGAACACAACCGTGGGTGGGTGGGTGGTTTACTAGGAACACAACCGTGGGTGGGTGGGTGGGTGGTTTACTAGGAACACAAACGTGGTTGGGTGGGTGGTTTACTAGGAACACATACGTGGTTGGGTGGGTGGTTTACTAGGAACACAAACGTGGTTGGGTGGGTGGTTTACTAGGAACACAACCGTGGGTGGGTGGGTGGTTTTGAAAGTCCACCTCGATGTGTTCCTTTTTGTCTCGTGTGCAATATTGGTTTGACCATATTCCCATTAAAGGGGGTTACCGTTTTTTTTTTTATCTTTCTCTCCCTTTCTTTCTTTCTCTGGCTTGTATCCATTCGGCCCCCTTCAGGCAACTGTTTTAAGACGTTTATCCCCATCTAGGTGTCGATATCTTCCTGGCGAGCGACAGCGAGCCAGCATTGTATGGAGAAATCCGGCTTCGCCGGAGACATTTTTCAATTGAAAAATTTACAAATTTAGCTTGCTGTCAAAACAAAAATATATCTATGCAGGCTCGCTACTGCTCGCCAGGGAAACATTGACACCTGGATGGGGGTAAACGTCTTAAAACACTAGGCTGAATGGGGTCGAATGGATACAAGCCTGGGAAAGAGAGAAAAGGGGAGAAAGATAAAAAAAAAAGCAGCTGACCTCCCTTTAAGAATGTAAGAGATGGGTGAAGGACCGACTGACTGAATTGGCTGTCTTCAATGTCTCTCTCACACCATCTCATATTCCCTAGTGTCACCTTAACTATGGAAATTAGAAAATGTAATGTAGTGATAATGTGTATGTATAGATGTGTGTTTTGTGTGTGTTTGTTCCTTGTTTTAATGCTGTGTTTTGTGTTTTCCCTGGTCAGGCTCTGTCTTGAGTCGGCCCCACCCTCAAGGAAAAACAAAAATAATAATAATAATAATATCGAATTAAATATACAATAAAACTACAAATACGAAAAGTGGGGATTGGGCCTGAGCAGATAGATAGATAGATAGATAGATAGATAGAGAGAGAGAGAGAGAGAGAGAGAGAGAGAGAGAGAGAGAGAGAGAGAGAGAGAGAGAGAGAGAGAGAGAGAGAGATAGATAGATAGATAGATAGATAGATAGATAGATAGATAGATGTACTGATTTCCCCACCTGGAGATCCCGGAGCCTTAAGGGGAGATTTTTAGTGTGTTTCCTAGACTTCCATCAAGCTTGAAATTACACCCCCTTGACCCCCTTTCAAGATAAATTTGTACATTTTTCGGTAGAAAAATGTCCCGGCTGAAAGCCGGTTCCTCTTAAATAACAGGCTCGCTATCGCTCGCCAGAAAAAAATCGACACCTAAATGGCACGAAAGGTCTTAAGTGACATAAATGGGGCGAAAGTTCTTAAAATCGTCAAACTAATGGGGCAAACGTCTTAAAATCTCAAAAACATTGGGGCTAAACATGAGGGAGAAGGAAGTTAGAAAAAAATCCCTCAAGTGGAAACCTCCCCTTAAGGGGGTGGTGGTTGTCTGTATATTTACTTAGTCTTTTGTTTTTGAGTTTCCTCGCTAGAGACCTCCACCAAGTTTAAGGGGAGGTATTTAGTTTGTTCCCTAGACCTCCATCAAGCTTAAAATTACACCTCCTGGAGTCCCTTTCAAGATAAATTTTTACTGTTTTCGGTAGAAAAATGTCCTGGCCGAAGGCCGGTTCCTCTTAAATTACAGGCTCGCTATCGCTCGCCAGGATAAAATCGACACCTGAATTGCACGAAAGGTCTTAATATGGGGTGGAAGTTCTTAAAATCGCTAAACTAATGGGGCAAACGTTTTATAATATCAAAAGCAATGGGGCTAAAAATGAGGGAGAAAGGGGTCAAGAAAAAAATCCCTCAAGTGGAGATCTCCCCTTAAAGAAACAGCCCCTAGACCTTATGTCAAGATGCATTTGTACATTTTTCGGTAGAACAATGTCTTCTTCCTAAACTGGCAGGCTCGCTATTGTTCGCCCAGGAAAAAAAATCGACACCTAAATGCCGCGAAAGTTCTTAATAATGACAAAGAAACGGGACGAAAGGTTTAAAAAATGACCAAACTAGTGGAACGAACGTCGTAAAATCTGAGAACTCATGGGCTAAACATGAGGGAGAAGGGGGGGGGGTTCAGAAAAAGCGACTATCTCCCCCTTAATGAGGAGCCAGGGCACCAGCGGCAGCAGGGCCATGAAGGAACTAATTGGAAAGCTGGATTACCCACCCACCCACTGCCAAGGATATAAAAATACCTTTGAGAATCGGTGGTAAGGTCAAAATATAATCAGTTATGAAAGGAAATGATGTCAAAATGATGTGAAAATGATGTGAAAATGATGTCAAAATGATGTGAAAATGATGTCAAAGTGATGTCAAAATACTAACATATGGTTTCGTTAAGGGGAGGTCTTCACTTGAGGGATTTTTTTCTTGACCCCTTTCTTCCTCATGTTTAGCCCCATTGCTTTTGATATTATAAAATATTTGCCCCATTAGTTTACCGATTTTAAGAACTTTCACCCCATATTAAGACCTTTCGTGCAATTCAGGTGTCGATTTTATCCTGGCGAGCGATAGCGAGCCTGTAATTTAAGAGGAACCGGCCTTTGTCCGGGAGATTTTTCTACCGAAAAATGTACAAATATTTATCTTGAAAGGGACTCCAGGGGGTGTCATTTTAAGCTTGATGGAGGTCTAGGGAACAAACTAAATATCTCCCCTTAAAGTGACAATATACCAATGGGGCTTCTCCTATTCTTCCACCATCCTAACCTGACAATAGGCCCTAACTCAACACCTACCCGGTACCTGTCAAGTCATTTGGCAGCGGTATGGAATATTATTACCAGGTATCTTATCCGTTACTCAGAATGCTCGAGAGATGATTACCATTGTATTGTTTAAGGAGAGATTTCCACTGGAGGGATTTTTTTCTGGACCCCTTGCTCCCTCATGTTTAGCCCCATTGCTTTTGAGATATTAAGACGTTCGCCCCATTATTTTGACGATTTTAAGAACTTTCAACCCATTTCTGTCAAATTTAGGACCTTTCGTGCCATTTAGGTGTCGATTTTATCCTGGCGAGCGATAGCGAGCCTGTTATTTAAGAGGATCCGGCTTTCAGCCTGGAGAGAGAGAGCGAGAGCGAGAGCGAGCGAGCGAGAGAGAGAGAACGATCTGTCTTAGTTGAAATGTACCGTAGGCTAATTGAAAACAGTACCGTACCGTACCGAAATAAACAATCAATATCTACTGTATAGGCTACCGTAATACAATATTCCACCGAACTCGATACAGTGACACGTTGTATGCCTTGTACCGGTACTGTATAATAGATCGTTTGGAATATCAGTTCAGTTAATCTTTAAGGGGGGTAGAACTCGCTTTTTCTGGACCCCCTTCTCCCTCATGTTTAGCATATTATTTGTTGAGATTTTAAGACGTTCGTTCCTATAGTTTGGCGATTTTGAGACCTTTCACCTTATTTTTTTTTTGGTCAATATGTAAACATTTTGAGCCCTTTAGGTGTCAATTTTTTTAGCCTCTAGTTTTAGAAGGAACCGGGAAATTTTGCTACCGAAAAATTTACAAATTTATCTTGAAAGGGGGTCTAGGGGGTGTTTTCTAAGCTTGATGGAGGTCTAGCGAGGAAACTAAAAACCTCTTCACATCCTTCCCCTTCAAACAAGAGCGTCTGCTAACTCCTAGGACCTAACAATATTGTCTCTATAATATATGTATGCCCAACCACGAAAGGGGTTGAAATAGGGGACCTATCCCCCCGCCAAAGGCGGCTTTCTAGGGCCTTTCCTAGCTGATGCTGAGAGGATTGGGTTCTAGTCATGTGGTGATGGGCTGGTCTATCAGAGTGAGAACTGAGCGATCTCTGCCATACCCATAGCTTACTCTGACTGTTCCTTTTACTTATATATCTTCTAGATCTCAAGTGGCGGCGTTTTTTCCGTGGATTGACCTCCCTACTGCCAACCTAGAAGTTGGCAGATTGGGAGCCAAAGCGTCACATTTTTCCCTTGCCCCTCAACTTTCCCTTCATAATTGCTGAGGGGCACAGGGCCTTGGGTGGGGCTTTGGTTTCCCGGGCATTTCCGCACCCTCCTCAGCTCCCTGCCTTGGAGTGGCTTCGGTCACCCGGGCTTTGTTAGTGGTAAGCAGGGAGGATTTTGTGGGGGTGCTCGTTTATGGCCTTGGCCTTGCTCGAGACCTTGGGGCTGTTCGGCCAGACAGCCTGGGGAATAACAACAACAACAACAACACGACCTACAGTTCTCTGGAATTCACACAATGTATGTTTTCAATCTATAGCCCGCAAAAAAAAAAAAAAAAAAAAAAAAAAAAAAAAATCCTTCATGTATAAATAACACCCCGTCCATAACATTAATCAGCAATTACAACCCCCAATGTACCGTATATACTTGAATAAACTAATGAAAGCATAATAATGGTCTTCCTGGGATTCGAACTCGGGACACCACACCCAGAACATAAGCATCTAAACCATTACACCACCAATACAGTTATAATTGTTTCATATTGATCATAAATTGTGGATACAGGCTTTTGTTTCTATATTTACCCCTTCAAAAAAAAAAAAAAAAAAAAAAAAAAAAAAAACAATATATATATATATATATATATATATACAGTATATACCGTATATATATATATTATAGTCTTACATATCTTACATGTATAATTTGCTATACAATTAACCCCTTCTGTACCAAGCCCGTTCCTTTAACTTTATTCTGGCTACTATTAGACGATTGTATTCAGTTTAAAAAGAACTTCAAGCAAGTAACAGGCTTTGAACCATCTCACTTAACCCTTTTTACTAGCCTACCGTACCACAGGTCCTTCAGAAACTGCACAAAATCGTCTAAATATAGCTAAAATAAAATTGAAAAGACGTCTCCGGCACAGAAGAGGTTAATCAAACAGCACCATTGGTCGCAAACGGTGGCCGGTCATCTCAACCAGTAGACCATTTCAACCAGTAGCTCTCAACCAGTACCAAATCAACCCAATACGGTTAGGTTAGTACTATATTTTGGCACTGGTTTGGTTGGTCTGGGTTAATTTGGAACTGGTTGAGAGCTACTGGTTGAAATGGTCTACTGGTTGAGATGACATGGAACCGTCGCAAACAGGTAACCAGAGAAAGTAAAGACAATTATTATCATATAAACGCTAGCAATCCTCTTTAACCCTCTCAGACATATGACGCGATTTTGAGCCTATTAGGGATACTTTAAAGCCTTTGTTACCATCAGGGGTATTTACAAACCTTTAGTTTAGTTACTTCAACCTCTGCAGTTGTCTTTGAGTTAGCTGTGTTGAGCCTATTGGGGATACTTTAAAGCCTTTGTTACCATCAGGGGTATTTAGAAACCTTTAGTTTAGTTACTTCAACCTCTGCAGTTTGTCTTTGAGTTAGCTGTGTTGAGCCTATTGGGGATACTTTAAAGCCTTTGTTACCATCAGGGGTATTTAGAAACCTTTAGTTTAGTTACTTCAACCTCTGCAGTTGTCTTTGAGTTAGCTGTGTTGAGCCTATTGGGGATACTTTAAAGCCTTTGTTACCATCAGGGGTATTTAGAAACCTTTAGTTTAGTTACTTCAACCTCTGCAGTTGTCTTTGAGTTAGCTGTGTTGAGCCTATTGGGGATACTTTAAAGCCTTTGTTACCATCAGGGGTATTTACAAACCTTTAGTTTAGTTACTTCAACCTCTGCAGTTGTCTTTGAGTTAGCTGTGTTGAGCCTACTGGGGATACTTTAAAGCCTGTGTTACCATCAGGGGTATTTACAAACCTTTAGTTTAGTTACTTCAACCTCTGCAGTTGTCTTTGAGTTAGCTGTGTTGAGCCTACTGGGGATACTTTAAAACCTTTGTTACCATCAGGGGTATATAGAAACCTTTAGTTTAGTTACTTCAACCTCTGCAGTTGTCTTTGAGTTAGCTGTGGGCAGAAAACTAATTTTGGAGAGGTAATTATAAGAGTGAGAGAACTATTTCTCATTGCTAATCTGGCAACCTCTGCGTCATATGCGTCTGAAGGGGTTAACAGGGGGTCGCTTCTGCTACCGTATATATATACATACATTCACGAAACTGGAACTAATTGAGGCAATCAAAATTAAGAGAGAAAACATTTATTTTAAGGGGTAACCTCTTTAATTTAACAGTCTTCCCATCAACGGCCAGGGAATACTTCTCGGATCCCAGAGAGAGAGAGTTTACATTTGAAAACGTGTATAAAGCAACATATAATGGCTATAGATTTTTAAGGGGAGATTTCCACTTAAGGGATTTTTTTCTTTACCCCTTCTCCGTCGTGTTAAGCCCCATTGCTTTTGAGATTTTAAGACGTTCGCCCCATTAGTTTGGCGATTTTAAGAACTTTCACCCAATTTATGTCACTTTTAAGACCTTTCGTCCCATTTAGGTGTCGATTTTTTCCTGGCGAGCGATAGCGAGCCTGCAATTTAAGAGAAATCGGCCTTCGGCCGGGACATTTTTCTACCGAAAAATGTACAAATTTATCTTGAAAGGGGGTCAAGGGTGTTTAATCTCAAGCTTGGTGGAAGTCTAGGAAACACACTAAAAACCTCCCCTTAAGGACATTACAACAGCCAGTGCTAATAGGCTATCTCCACGACTATTATTTATCAAATAGAACTTTTATGTTTGCAATGTCATTGAAGAGTGGGTAGTAGCAATACTAATGTGTACGTACCGGTAATGTTTTTGACTCTTCCCTTTCGAGAAGTACGGAATGGGTGGAACCTCCCCACACATGCGAACAACACTCGATACATAGGCGCATTCTGCACCTGTACAGAGCAAGAAGCTGTGCGGGGTTGAAGAACAAGTGTGGTAACATGATCTTTCCAACAAGGTCAAAATAAATCGAAACACCAACACGATTGACATAACATTACCGGTATTCTATTATAACACGGACTATTGCTATCCGTTATTGCAAGGACATGATGTGCGTTTATGCCAAGCAATGTGTTACTCAGTTACTTGTTCGTCAAGGGGAATCCACGCAATGCGAGCTAAGCTCATTATTATCGCGCCTCCTTAACTGGGAATGTATTGCGTGAAATGCATGTTAAGTGTTTTATGTACTGTTGGAATGGCTGTGGATGTGTGTGTAGTCTGTATTTAGCCAATTGGCGACATCGGAAACGAAGGCTTAGGGTGGATCTGTATGGTACCATTCTCACTATAGACGGTACCGTCTCGCCGAAGGCTTAGGTAGCCATCAGCTTAGGTGAACCATATGATACCCATCTCGCCTTGTACCATTTTTTGCCAACCCCAGATGGGACGTCACAACGTCGTCCACTTATTCCAGGTACCTATTTACAGCTAGGTGAACTGAGGCTAACACATGAAAGGAGACAAGCCCAATTTGTCTCCGCCCGGCCGGGGATTGAACCCCCGACCCCTCGTGTGTGAGACGAGAGCTCTACCTACTAGGCTACGGGCTGTGTGTGTGTGTGTGTGTGTGTGTGTGTGTGTGTGTGTGAACAACAATTATTGTAGGTTTAAGTGGTTAAAATAGTGAAGGACCCTACCATTTTCCCATCACACAAACTTCCCTCAGCCCCGAGCTCCAACATCTTACAATCCTGTCTGATACTGGCCTCCATAAAACCACTTAATGAGGAGCCGGGCAGCAACTAATTGGGAAGGTGAATTACCCGCGTCCAGGGAAAGAATATATATATATATATATATATATATATATATATATATATATATATATATATATATAGTATATGAGAGAGAGAGAGAGAGAGAGAGAGAGAGAGAGAGAGAGAGAGAGAGAGAGAGAGAGAGAGAGAGAGAGAGAGAGAGAGAGAGAGAGAGAGAGAGAGAGAGAGAGAGAGAGAGAGAGAGAGAGAGAGAGAGAGAGAGAGAGAGAGAGAGAGAGAGAGAGAGAGAGAGAGAGAGCTATTTAGTAAACATACCGGTACTTATTCTTTTAAGGATGTACCGGTACCGTACTCACCAGACAACATCAATACCTTGTTTGTATACGACTGAAGGGGCAAAGCTTCATTAATCCATAAGATAGCCTAATCATCGAAAGATGGTCAATAGGCTGGAAACTGAAACGTTCATGTGTACAGTCGAGGTTAATAAGTGTTGTCAGATATTTCACAATGTTTCGGACACTGACTAATACTCTGAGGGATGAGCACTTTTCCCAGTAACTATAAAGATACCAATAACACTTCTTGAGCGAAAACCACTGGAATCTATGACAACACTTAATACCCCCGATTGTACATCAACCAATACTCTCATATGTTGAGGATCAAGATTTATATAATGCCATTTTAGTTTCATATAGGCCTATAGTAAAATAGATGATCCAATGATAAATTATTAACGAAGCAATTATAATTAAATGTGATAATTAACTAAGATACTAATTTAAAGAGATGATGCTAACATAAATATATTGATTCTTTATTGCAGACAAAGTTTACCGGTAATTATTCGGTTAAAATATAATATGCTAAATATACTGTAGCCTACTGTAGTTATCCCCATGTTGATCCAGATACCGGTAGTGTTATGCAAATTAAATCATAGTTTTCGTGTTATTTGTATAGAAATGTAAAGTTTCCTATGGAAACATCAATATAAATCATTATATTGCTTGTTCAACACTTATTGATCGATGTTGCTGTCCTGCCCTGACTAAGTATGTGTAGCATATAATTTGGACGGCTTCCTCAGACAGTACCGTGCTTCGGGAGGAGCCACGCCACAGGGTTCATGTAAAGATCTCTAGCAAACATGATGAGCTATGTATAAACATGATTTAAAACATGTGTGAACTCAATCCATTCTACAAACAAAGTGTTTCAAGAGATGCTGGTGCAGTTATGAGCGTCTTGAATTCCCCCTCAGTTGTCCCAAGATTGCTCAGGTTGTAAAATTATTTTCACAACCTCTCCAAGCTTATAGCCTACTGTCATCCTTGAGGAAAAGGATAGGTCTTAGTCTGGTAAAATTAGCCTTGAACAACGCTAGTGAATTCCTCAAGGGAAGAAAAATTGGCGCTTGATAACAGTATTTTGAGGTAGGCACGTTTGGTTTGGAGTACGGTCTCGTAGTAAAACAGAAAAAATACAACTAAGATAGGCCTAATAATTTACCGGATTATGCTCGTTATGTAGGAAATGTATGAAATAGGCTGGTCCTATCTAAGTGTATATATGACTGTCATAGGTTTTGAACTTTTGATATTTTGCTTGATATATATCAGTCTGTGTGTCTTTGTATGTTGTTAAATTCCTATCTAGTTGTCATTTTATGTATCTAGTGTGTCTATCGATTTTTATTATTAATTCAAACTTGATTCTTTCCACAGCAGTCTACGCCACCGCTAAGGCCATGGTTCACCAGAGAGCTCAACTACCCTGTGACGTCACCTCCACCCTGGCCAATGATAGAGTGGTGTTGATCCTCTGGTACAGGGGTGCGGCTGGCACGCCCATCTATAGGTAAGTAGTACCATTGTGGCCAAAACTGATTGTTGGCACTGAAGGCCCTGTTGTAAACAATCCCTTGCACCCACTTATTGGGAAAACACCTACAATTAATATTTAACTTGAATAGGCTGTATACTATTAGTATTGTATTAGTTTCCAGTAACGGTAATTGGAGAGCATTTCTTCCAATCAGTGGTACCGTATGCATTAGTTTGTTTGCATCTATAGGCCTAGCCTATAGATGGCATATGGCATAGCTGTTAGTTATTCCATCAATAATATCATCTATGGTTGTTGAGAAATCGTCAATTGGTGTACCGGTACCCAGAATGCAGAACCGTAATTATATTTGCTTATTAAGTTAAGATAAAGGGACCTAGGACAGCACTCAGCCAGCTTGCCATATACAAACAACTCTCCAAGTAGTCTTGTATTTCTAGCTCCACAAGAACAGCTGAAAGGATCTGAAATTTGTATAACTTGTCACACGTGTAAAATGTTCTTCCTAACTCATTTTCTGCCACCATATTTGATTGAAAGGTACCGATATCTTATTGAGTGGGATTATTGTGATAAATTGCGTTAATAGCAGGTTAATGAACAAGAAGGGTTATTGCACTGGCTCAGCTATGTACCGTATTCCTGGGGAAATGAGCAGGTGTTACCGTACATTAGCAGGGATGGCTATGATGTTTGTGACTCTACAGTGGCGTAACCAGGTTTTTCTCAGCACCTGGGGGGGCACTACTTCTCACGGGGTACATAATTGCACCATTGGTAGGAGGAAGGGAGGGAGGGAGGAAAGGAAGGGGGGGGGGGGGGGCTAGTGTAGCGAGGCTGTACAGAAGAGGTAGTTGCAGGAAGCCCCCCAAGGCGCATAAAGCAGTACGGTAGGTTAGGTATTGTGTTTGAACTACTGAGACCTGATCAGGAATAGGTCACAGGAAGTGAGATTTACTTTAAGCTATATTATCTTCTCAGATACAACTAAACTGAAGTAGAATTATCAACTATAGGTAGCACCAACGAATTTGACAACAATCTCGATCCCTGACCTCTTCGTAACTCTAAAGGATCTTGAGCAAACTGGCTGTAAATATCCACACCTATTTCCTGGTGGACTCTTCCCAAATGATAGAAATGTCAGTCCGATTGCTTTCGTTCATTTTGAGTTATAAACAGTTAAGGGTTCAAGATTATTGTCAAGTTCGTTGGCGCTCCCTATAGTTACTAGGCTTACGGAAACGTATTTAGGCTATAGCCTATGCCAAGAATAAATACGGTTTCTGCAAATGTTATGATGTACCCGGTAATATAGGCTAGTTGGTACTTGTTAGGCTACCATATAGGCTAGCATTAAATTTGTTTATATTAGTACAATAAACATGTTCTTCCAATAGGTTACCTTATAGGCAAGCATTAAATGTGTTTATATTAGTACAATGAACAACCCGGGTGGATGGGACTCGTCAGCCTTGGTTGGCAACCTGTCTAGGGGAGTAAACCTGATACAAATCCGTACTGCTTACCTAAGGGTAAGGCAGGTTAGTGGATGGATTAGCCGAACACCACTGTAGAAAAATAGTGCTAACAAGATACACAGAGGGCCTCGGAGTCGGACGGATCCTAAATTAGTGGTCAATCCTGTAAGTCCTTCACTAAACTGGCTCGGGTTGTCCCTCTCACAGGGAATAGGTCCGCTTGGGGGCATTCTGTGCATGGTCACCCTCGTAAGGGGAGTAAGGCGTCCGGCAATAGATAGATAGATAGAACAACCCTGCCCTAATGAGTATGACCAATTGTCGTGAGCCGGGTCTCATAGGCTGAACAGCCTCTATCCCAGGTGTCTTCTGTGAGTATCTGTGAGTAACAACATGTTCTTCCAATAGGCTACCGTACTGTAGTTTAATTTTGCTTGTTTCGCTTCCCTATCTTTCAAAAATACTGCGTCCAGGCTGAGCTCAGTATAACCTATATACTCCTTAGCCTATTCAATTCGGTGACTGCAATTTCTGAACAGTTACCGTATAGGCATATACGGAAACTTTTGGAAGCATCATAAACAAATATTAATATAATTATATAGGCCTAGTACAAAAAACAAAAAACACATACACACACGAACAAGACATATTTCCGTACCTACTCCCTTTGCCACCCGGCACCCTCACGGCTCTACTCTCGAGTCAACAGTAAAACGTTCACAGTTCACCAGCATTCGAGATAGCAATACAATATATAAATATTAAAATATATCTTAATTGCCTACGGCTTTTGTGGACCACTGATATAGTAAATGATGTATTATTAACAACAACCTTACCATTAACTAATCGTTCAGATGAAAGTATTTAAAATACCATAATAAATATAATAGGCTAATCAATAATGCGTAAAATAAGGTAGCCTACCGACAGCGAAAGAAAACTATCCCATGGATAACTATTCAATATTTCAAACAATGATCGTTAAAATATGCACACTTTTATCGATGTACCGGTACTGAACTTAATAATATATTTCCTTGTAGAATTTGAGGTTAGGAGAAACAAATTTAGCAAATATTAAGAATGATAACATTAGAAAAAGAGTTCTGGAATGGGATTCGGGAAGATGGCGAGAGGAGTTGGGAGAGAAGAGGATAATATTCAAGGACACTAGTGCGACGTTATGAGAAACAATTTATTAGGGAAAATAGGCACCAACAGATTCGCCATATTTTTCTCCATATAGTCCGCATGGAGGATTTTCGTTATCAACAAATTGAAAAATACCCACTTCACAGACAAATACACCAAAAATCTAAGGCAAAGCGGGGGTGTGGGGGCGGCTGCCCCCACCTATAATACTAGGATAGGTTAGGTAAGGTTGTTAGGTTAGGCTAATGTCCTTTCAAAGGGGTATAGGCTAGTAAACACTAGGATAGCCTATACCCGGTCAGAGGTAAGAAGAAGAAGAGTCCTGCAGTAGTCTCCTTGAATGCTACCGAGAAGAGTACGGTAGCCTAGAAGTGTACCAAAGGTATAAAAAGGAGATTAGGAGCGAGGAAGATATTTATGACAACACACAGGCATCGATAATATTTTACAAATGTTGGACAAATAACTTAAATCTAAAAGATAGAAATAGGCATGTAGGTGTAGGAAGGAACAGAAGACCTAAAACATTTTCTACTACACTGTTCATTTTATAAAACAAACAGCATAAAAGATCCAGGGTTCCAACAGCCTTAGGCTATATTGAAAATGAAAACCAAGTCATCGGACACCTCTTGTTCAACAAAGAAAACAGCGATAGAGTGAAACAGACAATTTATCAAATGTGGAGAGTACAAGAGAGAAAAAAATGAAAAAACTGAAATAAGAAGAAAAAAGACTGGAGAAAGATTAGAGAAGAAACAAGACTGAAGAAGACGGGATGAACAATAAGATAGTATTTATTTTTGTAGACAAATAGAGCACGTCACAAAAAAATAAAAATAAAAAAAATAACAAAACCTCTCAGGGAAGTGCCGACGTTAAGGCTAAACTTCCCGAATTCCAACTGAACTGAACTGAACAGTGGCATGAATCAATAAATCTTCCTCCTAAGATACCCCTAGAACACCATCATATTTGTCCATTCAAATTTGCAGTACTGGTACGGTAGTCTAACTTAGATTTGAAAAAGGGTGGTATTGCGGTATATTTGTTTGTTCCGTATTAATTTTAAGTACACATGCAACCAGTATGTAAAATCATAACATATTAGCATATACAGTACGGCAAGTGATAAACATTTGTTTAAAGTTTAAAAATAGCAACATTAATATATAATAAATGAAAACATATTTACAGTATTTCGATGTGGAATGTGGAAGTGTTTTCTCCTAGGCTACGTACAACCACATACAACAAAGAACAGAGTGCTAACCGTGCATCAATCCTCGAACCACATGGACTTCACAGAGAAGACGGCAAACGGCCAGATGGGATGACCACTTTCCCTTACAAGAATGGCCGGTGCCTCGTGTGGGATGCCACATGTGTTGACACTTTCTCCACAACCAACATCGCCATAAACGCCGACGAAGCAGGTGAAGCCGCCCGGATAGCAGAAAATAAAAAGCGAGACAAATATCAAGCCATCGCCAGAAATCATCAGTTCGAGCCCCTGGCATTCGAAACTTCAGGAGTCTTCGGCCCTACCACCCTTAAGATGGTGAATGAAATAGGCCGTAAAATCAGAGAAGTTTCAGGAGAACCCCGGGAAACCCTCTGGCTCAAGCAAAGACTAGGGATGGCTATCCTCCGGGGCAATGCCACCAACGTCATGAGCTCAGTTCGACTGGACTGGGTCATGCCACTGTGTGAGGCCCGGGCAGGAGTGGTGTATCCGTAGTCTTTCCACAGTAGGGTAAAACAAAACATAAACTTTATTTGTATGTAACATGTGTGATACACATAAATAAAAGGGGGATGTGTCGGATGGTTGAAAGCCACAGTTGCTCGCGCGTTTGGGGCTAGCAACATGTATTATGAAAAACATGTATCCTCCTTCATTCACTGTCCCCCCCTTCACTCACTCAACCCAGGGTGTCAAACGACGCTGTTGTTTTGAGTGATAACGCAAATGAACTTTTTGTATAATGATAACAGAAACTCCCCCAACCCTTTTTTTTTTTAAAGAAACAAAAAAGGTAAATTGACACAATTTTGGTCTCCATGTTCCATCTTGATTGCCTTTAGATTGCAGGAAATGCTGTTTTAGACACCTAAATTCTCAAACAAAATTCGGGGGGGCATGCCCCCGGACCCCCCTAGAGCTCGCGCCTTCGGCGCTCCGTCGTGCGCTACAATGATAACAAAATAATAAACCATAATGATAACACAATTCATATTTTGTGGATTGACACCCTGACTCAACCCCACAATTTGCCGGAGGATAACAGGTTTTTCACAATACGTAGACGGAGGTCTTTTAAACAAAAAACCCAAAAAAAAAAAAAAAATTTAGGATATAATTTTGTGGAACTTAAATTTAAGAAAAACATTCAGTTAGTTCAATAAATAGGCTAGGCCTATATGTTTAGCAAAAGAAATTAGTTTTACAGTCAAGAGATAAATATAATAAACATAATAGGCTACTAGGCCTAGGCTAGCCTATACTCTATTTTTTTCCAGCTGATCGTAAATTGAATCTCTTATTAGCTGATTTCTCGATTCTTAATGGAAATGTATGAAACTACTATGGCTGTGTGTCGTATTAATGCCAAGTTTTCAGAATAACCATCATCTTTCGCTACAAAATCTACTATGTAGCCGAGTACCAAAGATAGAAACATGACAATTAAGGCTCAGCTGGAAAAAAATAGAGTATAGGCTAGTACCGGTACCGTACATAAAACACATAACGTTTAGGCTATACAAGACTGTAGAAGGAATTCTATACGTACAGTGGATACATGACAGCCATCGTTAACAAAACCGCTTTTAATTCACAATTCATTTACCCGGTATATATACATACAATATGTGTGTGTGTGTGTGTGTGTGTGTGTGTGTGTGTGTGTGTGGTCTCACGTGGTCTTAGAGCTGGACAACCCTTCCACAACAATAAGCTAGGCTAAGCCAAGTAATCCAAGTAAGCAAGTAATAAGCCATGTTTAATCCGTATAGATAGCGCAGTACACTTTAACTTTAAAGTAAACGTATTTACATCACCCTGTAGCCTAATGTGTGCAAAACCTATACATATTTGGTATGTTTGTAATTGTATGATTAAGGAGAGTAAATCTGTGAGCAAAAATGGTACTATCCTATAGGCCTAGCCTATATAGGCTATAGCGTATATACAAAACAAAAATGGAAACGAAAAACACCCTATTTTCTCAATGTGCAAAACATATTGGTATATCAGTGTTTGTGACTGCAAATAATAGGTAGTAGCTAATGCAAGGAACACTACTGTAAAACAAAAAAGTGGGTCATAAGTCAATTCTAGGATTTTGGCGATTTTCTTAAATACAAAAACAAAACAAAAAGGATAATACGGGTATGACAACCAAGAGTGAGAGCAGTGGAAATGAATTACTTAGGAAGTGCGTGCGGAGTTACATGGAGGGATAGACAGACTAATGAGGAAGCAAGGTGTGGTGTGGAGGTAGATGTGCTGGAAAGTGTGAAAAGGAACAACTTGAGATGGTTCGGCCATATGGAACGTATGGAAAGCGAGAGAATGACTAAGAGGGTGTACGAGAGCGAGGTGGAGGGACAGAGAGGGAGAGGTAGACCGAATGAGAGGTGGAAGGATGGAGTGAGGAAGTACATGAACGAAGGTGGTGCTGGTTAGGGGGAGGGGCGTCGACTGACTGGGGACAGAGGTGCATGGGGCGGTTCGTTCGTGGCCACCCCTTCGGGGATCACGGCGTCAGGCAATAGATAGATAGATAGATAGACAACTCAAAAAGTGTTTGTTGGCAATAATCACAATGTACATTTCATTCATGCTGAATAAAATTATACCCAAACCATGGCTGCAATCTTCATTTCTGAATGTTGGCAAATTTAAAGAAAAAGTATCTTAACTCCAGTGTCTGACCAAAATCACGTTAGGCCTACTGTCACTATTAGGCTACTCAACCTTATGACCATGAAGCCTGTAATACAATACAATACAATAATAACAAGTAGTAATGAATACAAAAGTTGTTATACAATAATACAATTCGTACCGTACCTTATAACAATGCAGAGTTGGGCGCCAGTGGAAGCATGAAGTGAAACAGGGATTAGGCCTAGTACCGTACTCAACGAAGTCGTCATCGTCAGCGAACTGTTCATCTTCCTTGATGGCGACGGCTGAAGCACCTAGAGCATCTTGTTCAATTTTCAGCTGGGTGCAGAAGTCACGGTGCTCAGCTGGGACAAACTTGCTGAAGCTCATAACGTCACTCAGCTTGTCTATAGTCTTTCAACAGATTCTGTGCTGCACTGGCTCGAGTTGTGTGCACAAGTAGTCTAATTCCATGTCTCCCCAGTAGGCTATATCCGCAGTCTGGGGAAGTGGGGATATTATGTAATCCCCAGTACTGCGCGAAAATAGAGTTCACATTAGGCCTATAATGCCCAACACGTGTAAAGCATTTGTCAGACTACGGTACCACTATTGTTGTATCTACATTTGAAGGCTATTATAGAATAAGGATTTTGTAAAGATCATATTAAGATTTGTTTCAACCACCGGAAATGCATTTTATGTGCACCATAAAGCACTGGAGAAAAAAGTCCCTATAATTCTCCCTATCGACGACGATAAAACTCGTATTAGGCCTAAGCCTCTTACTGGCAAAATAGATGCTGATTTCAATAAGTCATGGGGGGGGGGGGGGGGAATGACTTATATCCGAGTGTTTTTAAGATCGTTGGTTAATGGGGGAAACACTTTTTCTGTGGATTGTAACTAATTTCAACTAATGTATAGGCCTAATGATAAAAACTATCTAAAAACGCCTCCAAATACAAATCCATGGGAAAATTAGTGGTAGTTTCGGTGATATTTTCCGTCAGGAGTCGTCGGACACAGGGAGGCCCAACTTTACGAGCAGGTATTTTCTTCTTGGTGGCCTGGCTGACATGCTCTTTCCCACTGTCTCTTTTTCTCTTTGTTTTGACCTTAATCCACTTCTCACGATGACTTTTCCGCTTCCTACCTGATATTAGTTCATCCCTATCACTCTCAGAGTCACTGAACGGCTTTATAAAGGGCTAAGCACTGTTTAATTGCACAAAATAGATGCTAATCCAAGAATGGCGTCCTTTCAAAGGGCCAAAGTGGGGAGACTGGCGGGAAGGGTGTAACCTACAACACAGTCGTGAGTAAACTGCCACGCTATAGTCAGGACGGCGTCACGGCCCTCTGATCGAGGCGTCGAGCCCCCAGTAGTGATACATGGTAGGGCGATTCTTCCTGTCGAAGTCACTCGATTTTGAGCTATGATATGCAGGGGAATAAGGTAGCTATTTGCTTGGCTTTTCTTACCACGTGTTGTGGTAAGTTAATCTAAGGAAATATCCTTAGATATCCCATTTTCTTTCATTTGGCTGGCTCGCCCTTCTGCTTTCTGGGTCCAATCCTAGTAACAGAGCGTCAGACTCAATAATGTAAGCTTTAATTCACAGTATTTTCATTCATGCACATTAACAGCTTATCGTTATCTAGACGCATTGTTGCATCCATATCTATCAGTGACAAACTGCACTTTTTCGATGCGTTAAAACTGAAAAAAGTCCCCCCAAATCGGGAAATGTGCCTAGAGCCGTCAAAATTAAAGGAATCATTTGTTATGGCGGTCCGCGGCTGCTGCAACATTCTACTGCCATCACCAACGGCTCTGACGGTCTGACTGGTCTAATAGTACCTGGCACGGTACACAATGGTGCAGCTCCAGTCTTGCTGGGAGAAAAGGGTTCTGACTCCTTGGCATACATGTCATTTCAAGCATATGATGATGGCTAGAGTAGCCTAAAGTAAGAGAGTAGATAGTTTTGGATAGAGGAAGAATAAGTTGAGAAATGGGAAGTAGCCAACCAAATTGCTCCATTGTGACTTACAGTATGTTATTATTTATGTACAGTACTTTTTCACAGGACTGGACATTTGAGATGAAGTTGGCCTCGTTTCTTTGAAAGCAGAAAGAAAGAGGAAGAGAGAGACAGGCAGTATTGGGATAGTGTCACGCTGGTGCTACGCAAAGCTCAAACACATACATACACACAGATGAAGTATACGGGAGAGAGAGAGAGTGTGTGTGTGTGTGTGCCAGCCAGCAAGCTAAAGTTATTGACACAAAACACTATCTCTCCACTTTCAGAGATAATTCGGACATGTGGTTACTCATACTATTCCTGATAAAATGTGCTGTAGAGTTAGGCTAAATTGATGTTCGTGGACAATCCGAAAGTTTGTTATAATTGAATAATATATAAACTGACTAAAACGCTTGCTATCTATTTTGTGTTGTTTATAAACTGCATACTAGTACTCCACTAAATTGATATAGGGTATAATTCGCGAAGTTTGTCATTATTGAATAATATGATAACTTTAAGATTAATATAGCAATCGCTAATCTATTTTGTTTTCACACTGCAATTACTCCACGAAGTTTCATGATATATATAATATATATATACGTATATATATATATATATATATATATATATACCGTATATACAGTATATAATTATATATATATATATATATATATATATATACAGTATATATATATATATTATATATATATATTATATATATTTATATACGTATATATATATATATATATATATATATATATATATATATATATATATATATATATATATATATACAGTATCAGGGATCAGGAGGTCAGAAGTGTGGGAAGCCATGAAAAGAGTGAAGTTGGGGAAAGCACCAGGAACAGATGGAGTGTGTGGGGAAATGTTGAGGTATGGTGGTGAGATAGTGATAGAATGGGTATGGAAAATGTGCAAACTAGCATGGGAGAAGGGGAGTGCACCCGATGACTGGAAGACTGGCATAATAGTCCCCCTATATAAGGGCAAAGGGGAAAGAGGAGTGTGTGGTAACCACCGAGGAATATGTCTTCTAAGCGTAGTAGGGAAGGTATACAGTAGGGTAGTGATTGAGAGAGTGAGAGTGAGAACGGAGAAATGGATAGGCGACGAGCAGGGAGGTTTTAGGAAGGGAAGAGGATGTGTAGATCAGATTTTTACCCTGAATTGTGTTGTGGAGAAGTATCTGGAGAAGAAACAAAAGGTGTATGTTGCCTTTATGGACTTGGAGAAGGCCTATGACAGAGTGGATAGAGAAGGTTTGTGGAAAGTACTTAGAATATACGGAGTAGAGGGCAAGTTGCTGAAAGCAGTGAAGAGCATGTATGAGGGTGCAAAGGCGGCAGTACGTGTGGAGAATGAGCAGAGCGAGTTCTTTGACCTGAATGTTGGTTTGAAACAGGGGTGTGTGATGTCCCCGTGGTTGTTTACTGTATATATGGATGGAGTTATGAAAGAAATACTATCAAGAGCAGTGGATGTTGGTGTATCGCTGAAAAGGGAGGGAATTGAGTGGAAGCTACCTATACTGCTGTTTGCGGATGATACAGTTCTGATGAGTGATAATGAATGGGAGTTGCAGGGTCTGGTAAATGAGTTTGGAACAGTGTGCGAAAAACGGAATTTGAAGGTAAATACGGGGAAGAGCAAGGTTATGGTCTTCGAAAGGGGTGAAGTCACAGAGTGTGAGGTGAAGCTGAACGGTCAGGCTATGGAGATCGTCAACTCTTTTAAGTATCTGGGCAGTGTGTTGAGTAAAGATGGGACTATGGATGAAGAGGTGCGGGAGAGGGTACAACAGGGGAAGAGGGTTGTAGGAACGCTAAAAGCAGTAACAAAAAATAGGGTGGTCAGTATGGAAGTGAAGAAGTCCTTGCATGACAGTGTGGTAATCCCGACACTGACTTACGGAAGCGAAGCATGGACGTTGGTTGAGAGACTCAGACCAAGAGTGAGAGCAGTGGAAATGAATTACTTAAGGAGTGCGTGCGGAGTTACATGGAGGGATAGACAGACTAATGAGGAAGTAAGAAGGAGGTGTGGTGTGGAGGTAGATGTGCTGGAAAGTGTGAAAAGGAACAACTTGAGATGGTTCGGCCATATGGAACGTATGGAAAGCGAGAGAATGACTAAGAGGGTGTATGAGAGCGAGGTGGAGGGACAGAGGGGGAGAGGTAGACCGAATATGAGGTGGAAGGATGGAGTGAGGAAGTACATGAACGAAGGTGGTGCTGGTTGGGGGGAGGGGCGTCGACTGACTGGGGACAGAGGTGCATGGGGGCGGTTCGTTCGTGGCCACCCCTTCGGGGATCACGGCGTCAGGCAATAGATAGATAGATAGATATACAGTATATATATATATATATATTATAATTGACAAAGCCTTTGCTAAGTATTGGTTTCTATTTGATTCCGATAACCATTTGGGAAGTGGGTATATTTTGAGTGTGAAGAGAATTATTGAAATTCGGGACACACATTTTTCATTCGACCTTTCTTGGAAAGATCATATTGCCACTTTTGCTAAAACAGCTTCCCAGACGTTAGGTGTGCTCAACCGTCTCTTTGGATTCTTCACCCCCTCACAGCTTCTTGCTCTGTGAGGCCATGTATCGAGTATTGTTCCCATGTTTTTGTTTTGTTTTTTGTGGGGGGTTTTTAGGGCAGCAAAAGCTCCCCCAAAACCAAGAATGCGACAAAGCCAAATTCAAGGGACGTTGGGGTAAAAGTGCCAGGACACACGGAGTTAAAAGCAGTTTAAGTCAGGATGAAGTCAAGATTGATTGAAGGAGAGCGTTCCAGAGTTCACTTGTTGGTGTGTGTGTGTGTGTGTTAGGTGGTTGGGAAATAGTAGACCCTGTGTTCAGACAATTATCGCTTATTTTAGTCGATGGTATGGGCTTGTATTCATTACAATTTTTTAAATGTCTTACCTAATTATTGGAACATAATAGAATATTGCATATATAGAGGTTTTTACGGCCTCTTGCCTGTATATTGCGGCTTGTCATTTTGAAGGTGTAGTTTTTAACGCCTTTTATAATGCCACTTTAAGGGAAGATTTCCACCTGGAGGATTTTTTTCTGAACCTCTTTCTCCCTCATGTTTAGCCCCATTGCTTGTGAGATTTAAAGACGCTTGCCCCGTTAGTTTGGCGATTGTAAGAACCCTCGCCCCATTTCTGTCAATTTTAAGACCATTCGTGCCATTTAGGTGTCGATTTTTTCCTGGCGAGCGACAGCGAGCCTGTAATTTAAGGGGAACCGGCCTTCGGCCGGGACATTTTTCTACCGAAAAATGTACAAATTTATCTTGAAAGGGGGTCAAGGGGGAGTGATTTTAAGCTTGATGGAAGTCTAGGGAATCAACTAAAAACCTCCCCTTAATATCTAACTAGGTTTTGCTTGGATACCTGTTACTACCTATATAACCAAAAGTGATCAATATCTACCGGTATATCTATCTCTCTCTCTCTCTCTATATATATATATATATATATATATATATATATATATATATATATATATATATAAATATATATATATACAGTATGTATAATTGTATATATATTTTGGCTTTCAAACTACCCTCCGGTTTCTATCCCTCTATCTGTGCCTTTGTCTCTAAATACCTTTCTGACCGGTCAATAGCTGCAGTTGTGATCGGCCATCGCTTACTTCCTCAACCTAAACACTTTGGTGTTCCTCAAAGTTCTGCCCTGTCTCCAGTTCTCTTCCTTATATTCACTACAGTAATGATATCCTCAACTGTACCTCTAGTCCCATCCATGTTTATCCTGATGACTCTACCTTACACTATTCAACTAGTTTTTCACAACAACCCAGCATGCAATTACTCCAAGAGTCACGTGACAAGGATACAGCACACCTATGTTCTGATCAATCAATTGTTTCTGATTGGGGGAGAGAAAATCTTGTTACTTTCAATGTCTCCAAGACCCAATTTCTCCTTCTGTCTACCCGTCGCAATCTTCCACAAGACTATCAATTGCGCTACAACAATACACAACTCAACCCTTCATCTTCTCTTAATATGATGTGTCTTTGTCATCTTACCTTTCTTGGATAGATCATATTACCACTCCTGCTAAAACAGCTTCCGAGAAGTTAGGTATGCTCAACCGGCTCCATAGGTTCCTCACCCCCGCACAGATTCTTGATCTGTATAGGAGCGCATTGCGTCTATTTATCAAGTATTGTATGCATATGTAGGGAACTTCCACTCATACCGCACTTCCCAAAACAGTACTGTCAAAAGCATTTCGCCTCGTCAACTTACTTCCTCTTCTTCTTCTTCTTCTTGTGGAGTTGCTGTCCTTTTTTTCTGAGCAGCTCACCTATGCACCGGTGATCTCTTCTCCAGAAACAGCTAGAGCTTGATTAAGATTTAGTTTAGAAAATATGTAGTCGTAGAAAGGATAGTTAAAGAAAAAGAATTGAAGTATATAGCTTAAGCAGAACTCTCCTCTCCCTATTTTACCTTACTATGTCTCTACAATCTCTTTCTACACGCCACGATGTTGCTCTTTGTCATTCAGCTTCTTGTCTTCAGGGTAACATCATGCTGTTCTCTGTGTACTCTGTTGTTTTTTCACCACTCTTCATGTGCAGTACTGTGAAGTAAGCATGCACTGCAGCTATATAGTATCAGGCCACTGGAAACTTGGCTGCTAGCGCTGGATATGGGGCAAAACATCTGGCTGTTGTCGCCGTTGCTCCCTGTACTCCACTAGGATCAGCTTTGCTGTTCCCATCACCAGCCCGCCTGGACTTTACAGCACCAGGGTATCGGAGCCAGGGATGTGCCAACCGGTCCTCCTTTGGAGTTTTTTTCCATTCTGGCCCTGCTGACTGACTGCCTCTGAGACAGGGAATACAGAAAAAGGTGAGACAAGCAATAATTTTGAATCACACAATGACTCGAATACGTCTAGAGTTGGGACAGAGGAAGTAGTAGGGGGTGAGTTGTATGAAGGCGTCGGGGCTTGACCCAACATGTGTAAGTTTACACTCCGTTAAGTTCTGTTTGAGGGATCTGTTCAGAGAGGGACGGACAGGACGGACCAACACATAGGGCCAGGGAATACAGGAGAAGGTTAAAACAAGCAATCAAATTTACCACAGGATACGACCATGCCATAGTCAATTTACCACAGGATACGACCATGCCATAGTCAATTTACCACAGGATACGACCATGCCATAGTCAATTTACCACAGGATACGACCATTCCATAGTCAATTTACCACAGGATACGACCATGCCATAGTCAATTTACCACAGGATACGACAATGCCATAGTCGATTGTACGCTCCAGGTACCTATTTTATGTCTGGTGGACAAGGCTAACACGAGAAAGAGTCAGCCCAATGACTCATGAGCAATCCTGGTGGCTAATCGTGTTTGGTGGTAGCTGGTAACAGGTAAGCCACCAACCGTGTCCCTGGATTCATTTGTGCCTCAACGAAACCAGGTACTCGTGTTCGTCTGAGTGTGACGAAACTACGGAACTACACTACTTGGACCTTGGTGGTAAGCCAAGGAAATTTCATGAACTACACTACTTGGACCTTGGTGGTAAGCCAAGGAAATTTCATGAACTACACTACTTGGACCTTGGTGGTAAGCCAAGGAAATTTCACCCACCGTATGTACAGTATGTGTGACAATATCTGGACGGTCACCCACGGTCACCCATCCAGCTACTGACCAGACCCTACGTAGCTTTTAAGGGGAGATTTCCACTTGAGGGATTTTTTTCTTGACCCCTTTCTCCATCATGGTTAACCCCATTTATTTTGATATTTTAAGACGTTCGCCCCATTAGTTTGGCGATTTTAAGAACTTTGGCCCCATTTCTGTCAATTTTAAGACTTTTCGTTCCATTAAGGTGTCGATGTTTTCCTGGCGAGCGAAAGCGAGCCTGCAATTTAAGAGGAACCGGCCTTCGGCCGGGAAATTTGTCTACGGAAAAATGTACAAATTTATCTTGAAAGGGGGTCTAGGGGCTGTAATGTTAAGCTTGATGGAAGTCTAGTGAACTAACTAAAAACCTCCCCTTAACACCACTGATTGAAACCAGCGTTGCCAACCACGCAGGCCAGGGTTACTGTCTCTACTAAGCTGCTCCTGTCGCAACTAGGCTATATAGGCGGCACTGAAAATTACACAACAACCTAATCGCAATGCTGTTTACCGGACCGTTATTCCTGTTCCGCATATCCATAAGCTATTTGTATTATTGTCATCATAATAGTGTCCAGGCATTACACCTTTCTGTAAAGTTTCATCACGAACAAGCTGGTGATTGACGAATATCTGTATTCAAATGTGTTTGTGCAATGTTGTAATTGTTTGGGACACAGCGGGTGATTGGGCGGGCACTTTGCATCACATAGACATAGCCAGCCAATCAGCACGAGGCTTACGGGCACTGACATTACCCGCTATCTGGCATTTTGCAACCTTCAATGCCATCTTCTGATTGGTTGCATCTTATTGAGCTTCTCCCTGCTTAAATTATGTACGTTTACTCCCACAAAGACAATTAGTCGGTTTTACATTTGTTTTTGTTTGTTTTTTGCTACGCAGAAAGATGGAATAAATCAAACTCTGGGCTGACATTCCACCTAAATTGCCGTCTATAAATAAATAACTATCTAAATGATGTAACGAATTACATACTCAATAATCTATTACTTATCTACCTACGTCGCTACCTCCCATATCCCATATATTTATATTGATCTCCCATATCTTTCTCCAACAGTTTTGATGCCCGGGGCAGCGAGACGGAAAATGGCAAACACTGGGCTGACGAACACCTCCTAAACCGCCGGGCCTTCTTCCAACTCCTGGCCACCACCAACACCTGGAGCGAATCGTCTGGTCCGGGGGCACATTTGGAGATCTTCCCCGTCCAGGACCGAGACCAGGCCACTTATCGCTGTAGGGTCGACTTCCTGCTCTCGCCCACCAAGAACACTATCATCAACTTTACTGTCGTTAGTGAGTAGTGTGTTATCTATCTACCAATATATAGGCTATTCTGGGGTGTACTTTAATACTTTGTAAATTTACGGGGAGGCAAACCGTTTTTCTGGACCCCCTTCTCCCTAATGTTTAGCCCCACTAGTTTTGAGATTATAAGACGTTCGGCCCATTAGTTTGGCGATTTTAACACCTTTCGCCCCATTTCGTTGTCAATTTTAAGACCTTTCGCCCCATTTAGGTGTCGATTTTTTCCTGGCGAGCGAAAGCGAGCCTGCAATTTTAAGAGGAATCGGCCTTCGGCCGGGAAATTTTTCTACCGAAAAATGTACAAATTTATCTTGAAGGGGGGTCTAGGGGGTGTTTTTCTAAGCTTGATGGAGATCTAGGGAGGAAACTAAAGAAATATATGAATAAATGAATCAATAGACCAAACAAACGGCCAGTCTCCCCTTAATACTTTGTAAATTTAACATAGATGAGCTTCCGTACTCTGATGGCAGGAAGCTCTTGTCAACGCTGTGAGTCTGAAACACCGGAAATTCAATCAGCTGTTGCCCCGTGCTCCTTTTCACTGTGGTTGCCCAGTGAACGGGACATACTGTATATAGACGAGGATGGGCATATCATTTAAGGGGAGATTTCCACTTGAGGGATTTTTTTCTTGACCCCTTTTCTGCCTCATGTTTAGCCCCATTGCTTTTGGTATTATAAAACGTTTGCCCCATTAGTTTAGCGATTTTAAGAACTTTCACCCCATATTAAGACCTTTCGTGCAATTCAGGTGTCGATTTTATCCTGGCGAGCGATAGCGAGCCTGTAATTTAAGAGGAACCGGCCTTCGGCCGGGACATTTTTCTACCGAAAAATGTACAAATTTATCTTGAAAGGGACTCAAGGGGGTGAAATTTTCAGCTTGATGGAGGTCTAGGGAACCAACTAAATACCTCCCCTTAACTCATATAAATGAGTTAGTTGTTTGTTACGAGAAAAAAATACTCCTCGTTTGTCTTGCAACGTTTGAAATACAACAGAAGTAGGTGGAATTCTTTGCCAATAATCGGGATAATTTTCCTGCAATTAACTCTCAGACACGTATAGGGGAGAGTATGTTTAAAAATGTGTGTGTGTGTGTGTGTGTGTGGAATAATACTAATAATACTAATAATAATAATGGTTGACTTGCAGCATTTTTTTTCTAACCTCCTGAGGTACAGTCGGCCTAATAAGTCATATCTGGGCACCAAGTATATTTCACTAACAAACATGGTATCAACACTGTCTAAAAACTTGATATATTTGTTTCGAGTGAGATGTACTTGCATGCTCCTACACTTACCCACCCTATTCAACATCTGACAGACATTAATGCAGCACAGAGCGAGCCAAACGTAATGCCATCTTTAAGGGGAGATTTCCACTTGAGGGATTTTTTTCTTTACCCCTTTCTCCCTCATGTTTAGCCCCATTGCTCTTGAGATTTTAAGACGTTCGCCCCATTAGTTTGGCGATTTTAAGAACTTTCACCCCATTTATGTCACTTTTAAGACCTTTAGTGCCATTTAGGTGTCGATTTTTTCCTGGCGAGCGATAGCGAGCCTGTAATTAAAGAGGAACCGGCTTTCAGCCGGGAAATTTTTCTACCGAAAAATGTACAAATTTATCTTGAAAGGAGCTCAAGGGGGTGTAATCTTAAGCTTGAAGGATATCCAGGGACCAAACTAAAAACCTCCCCTTAAGTTTATCCTCATGTATTATGCTATGCAACACCATACTACATTACACTGTCCTTCTTCCTTGCAGTTCCACCCAACAAGCCAGAGATCTACAATGATAGTGGCCACCTCGTTTCCGGCCATACTACATTACACTGTCCTTCTTCCTTGCAGTTCCACCCAACAAGCCAGAGATCTACAATGATAGTGGCCACCTCGTTTCCGGCCATACTACATTACACTGTCCTTCTTCCTTGCAGTTCCACCCAACAAGCCAGAGATCTACAATGATAGTGGCCACCTCGTTTCCGGCCATACTACATTACACTGTCCTTCTTCCTTGCAGTTCCACCCAACAAGCCAGAGATCTACAATGATAGTGGCCACCTCGTTTCCGGCCATACTACATTACACTGTCCTTCTTCCTTGCAGTTCCACCCAACAAGCCAGAGATCTACAATGATAGTGGCCACCTCGTTTCCGGCCATACTACATTACACTGTCCTTCTTCCTTGCAGTTCCACCCAACAAGCCAGAGATCTACAATGATAGTGGCCACCTCGTTTCCGGCCATACTACATTACACTGTCCTTCTTCCTTGCAGTTCCACCCAACAAGCCAGAGATCTACAATGATAGTGGCCACCTCGTTTCCGGCCATACTACATTACACTGTCCTTCTTCCTTGCAGTTCCACCCAACAAGCCAGAGATCTACAATGATAGTGGCCACCTCGTTTCCGGCCATACTACATTACACTGTCCTTCTTCCTTGCAGTTCCACCCAACAAGCCAGAGATCTACAATGATAGTGGCCACCTCGTTTCCGGCCATACTACATTACACTGTCCTTCTTCCTTGCAGTTCCACCCAACAAGCCAGAGATCTACAATGATAGTGGCCACCTCGTTTCCGGCCATACTACATTACACTGTCCTTCTTCCTTGCAGTTCCACCCAACAAGCCAGAGATCTACAATGATAGTGGCCACCTCGTTTACAAGCCAGAGATCTACAATGATAGTGGCCACCTCGTTTCCGGCCAGAGTGACCCGGCTATCTTGGGCCCTTACAACGAGGGCGCCACGCTGGTCCTCACCTGTAGGGTCTCAGGAGGTAAGCTATATATATATATATAACTTATACTTCATAATGTCCTGCCTATACCGAGATCTCCACTTGAGGGATTGTTTGCTTGACCCCTTTCTCCCTCATGTTTAGCCCCATTGCTTTTGATATTATAAAACGTTTGCCCCATTAGTTTAGTGATTTTAAGAACTTTCACCCCATATTAAGACCTTTCGTGCAATTCAGGTGTCGAGTTTTATCCCGGCGAGCGATAGCGAGCCTGTAATTTAAGAGGAATCGGCCTTCGGCCGGGACATTTTTCTACCGAAAAATGTACACATTTATCTTGAAAGGGACTCAAGGGGGTGTAATTTTAAGCTTGATGGAGGTCTAGGGAACAAACTAAATACCTCCCCTTAAACACATGTCCTTCCTTTTCTCCCACTTCGGCCCACCTAGGGTAAAAAAAAAAAAAAAAAAAAAAAAAAAAAAAATTACTTCTCACTTCTCATCTTGTTCTTCCTCTGTCCAATTACTCTTCTTTCCTATTTTACTCCAGCCATCTAGTTTGGATTCTGGCCAACTTTTACTCTAACATTATTCAGAGAATCTCTCTGCGTCTCCCTATGGACCCCACCCATCAGTCATTTACTGTGCCATGCCAGTGAAATAAAGGCTTTCATATTTCGAACCCTTTCATATTCCGATACCTTTTAAAATGTTCCCCTACAGGATCCAAAGCCACAGTGCGACTCTCCCCTCTGAGTGTAATCCCATTTATCCTTCTACTACTCTCGCTGTCCGTTCTCCCTTATTGGGTTCAGTTATTATTTCTTTGTACCCTATTGGGCTCATCCTTGTGTCATTTCCCTTAAGGGGGGATGGTTCACTTTTTGGGTGATTTTTGCATGTATTCATTATTTTTGCATGTATTCATTATTTTTGCATGTATTCATTATTTTTGCATGTATTCATTATTTTTGCATGTATTCATTATTTTGCATGTATTCATTATTTTTGCATGTATTCATTATTTTTGCATGTATTCATTATTTTTGCATGTATTCATTATTTTTGCATGTATTCATTGTTTTTGCATGTATTTTGTGCATGTATTCATTATTTTTGCATGTATTCATTATTTTTGCATGTATTCATTGTTTTTGCATGTATTCATTATTTTTGCATGTATTCATTATTTTTGCTTGTATTCATTATTTTTCTAGTTTCCTCCCTAGACCTCCATCAAATTTAAAAAAACATCCATTAGATCCCCCTTCTAGATTAATTTGTAAATTTTTCGGTAGAAAAATTGCCGGCCAAAGGCCGGTTCTTCCAACATTACAGGCTCACTATCGTTCGCCAGGGAAAAAATCGACACCTAAATAGCACGAAAGGTCTAAATATTGACGAAGAAACAGGGTGAAAGGTCTTAAAATCGACTAACTAACATTAACATCTTAACACCTGAAAACTAATGGGGCTAAACATGAGGGAGAAAGTGGTCCCGAAACCCGTCCCTATCCCCCCTTAAAATAAGCCTTCGTGCCCACATATCTGCCTCTCTACCTGTCTGTTTCTGCTTTGTATTGTTCCTTGTTTTGGCTCTGTGTCTGTGTCTGTGTCTCTGTGTCTGTGTCTGTGTCTGTCTCTGTGTCTGTGTCTCTGTGTCTGTGTCTGTGTCTCTGTCTGTGTCTCTGTGTATGTGTCTGGGTCTGTGTCTCTGTGTCTGTGTCTGTGTGTCTGTGTCTCTGTGATTGGGTCTAGAATCAGGGGTTCTCAACCTTTTTAGCACCGCGCCCCCCCCTTTGGTCAGGACTGATGTCCCCCCCCCCCCCCACACGTCTCTGATGCCTAGATTTTTGTTTTGTTTTTGTTTTGTATCCAGTCCATATGGATACGACGCAAGATACCTGTACACAAAAGGGCGAACAAATAACCAAGGATTAAACCCGAGTAATGTTTTTATGTCAACACTACAGTACAATGCATGTGGTTGATCGGAATGACGGTTGTGAATTTGTCCTATCAAAGTGTCTTATTTATATATATATATATATCTTTGCAATTACCCTGTATGCATTTGAATGGCCTAGCCCTATTTTGAACTTTGATTACCCCACCCCACGCCCCCCTAGCATTGTCGCACGCCCCCCCCCCCCCCCCCCCCCCCGGTTAAGGGGAAGTTTTTAGTTCCCTAGACCTCCATCAAGCTTAAAATGTCACCCTCTAGGCCCCCTTTCAAGATAAATGTGTACATTTTTCGGTAGAAAAATTTCCCGGTTCCTCTTAAATTACAGGCTCGCTATCGCTCGCCAGGAAAACATCGACACCTAAATTGCATGAAAGGTCTTAAAATTGACAGAAATGGGGCGAAAGTTGTGAATTATGGTGCGAATGTCTTAAAATATCAAAAGCAATGGGGCTAAACATGAGGGAGAAAGGGGTCCAGAAAAAACCCCTCAAGTGGATATCCCTCCCCTTAAGAAACGCTGGACTCTAGATATCATTCTCTGCAGCTTATTCAGCTCAAGTTCAGGCCTTCCTCTTCTCCAGGTTTTAGTCTGGTTTAAATCTGGCTGCGTTACATCTCATTACGTACATAACGAAGTACTTAGTAACACGCTGATCATAATATACACAATCAGAGGCAAACACGCGGATAGTCTTTAATTAACTAGTACTGTACAGTCGCGCTAATAAGTCATGTCTCGGCACTAAGTATGTTTTGATCAATAAACGGTATCAGCAATATCTAAGCTTCATTTCTTCATACCGAGTTAAATATATACACATTTTCCTACACTTACCCACCCTATTCAACATCTGACAGACATTAATACAGTACAGAGCAAGCCAAACGTAATGACAGCTGGGACATGACTTATTAGCGCGACCGTACATGCTGGTTGATATCAGTACGTTAGATAAATCCACTCTACTATTAGCTAACCAAGGATATATATATATATATTAATCATATATTTACCTTCACCCTTCCTCTCCTCTTAAGTAAAACTATCAATCTATTAGACATGTATCCACCAATCAATCATATTATTAACTTTATAATTAATATATATATACTGTATAATTATATAAATCATATATTAACCCTTCCCGTTCTAGGACGGCCCCCTCCTACAGTCTATTAACCCTTCCCGTTCTAGGACGGCCCCCTCCTACAGTCTATTAACCCTTCCCGTTCTAGGACGGCCCCCTCCTACAGTCTATTGGCTCGTTAACGGACTGAACCAAATTGTTGACGATATCCTGGATCAAGGCGGGGTGACCAAATCTACGCTGAGAATGGTCAAACTCGGCCGCCAACACCTGCACGCCGTGTTTCAGTGTAGCGCCTCCAACTTCAACGGTTCCAGCCCCATCTCCTCCACTGTCACTCTTGATATGAACTGTGAGTAAAAATTGTTTTGTAAATTTCCAAATGAGTGTCTTCTGCAGTAATGTCCACTCCAATCCCCATGGGAATTCTTTGGAGTGCCTGTTTCCCTGTGAGAGTTAGTGAGGTACACAGACTTGCGCCCTTTAAGGGGAGGTTTCTAGTTTGTTTCCTACTCCTCCAGCAATCTTAAAATTTCACCCGCTTGACCCCCTTTCAAGATAAATTTTTAAATTTTTCGGTAGAAAAATGTCCCGGCCGAAGGCCGATTACTCTTAAATTACAGGCTCGCTATTGCTCGCCAGGATAAAATCGACACCTAAATGGCACGAAAGGTCTTAAAATTGACAGAATGGGTCGGAAATTCTTAAAAATCACCAAACTAATGGGGCAAACGTCTTAAAATCTCAAAAGCAATGGGGCTAAACATGAGGGAGAAAGGGGTCAAGAAAAAAGTCCCTCAAGTGGAAATCTCCCCTTAACCCTTGCACTGCAGGCCTTTTTCCGCTATAATAGGGCTTATTCGGGTACTCCTGATTGCTTAACCCATTGGCTGCGGCTATGTTTGGGCTATTTAGGGCATATTCAGGCACTCCTGAATGATAAATCAAGCATCTGCATTAAATGAACTGTATTCTGCCGAAAACTAGGCAAAAATAGCTTCAAAATGAGACCAGAACGGGCCCCGTATGTGGTCTGGTTCACCCGCAGCGGTGCCAGTAAAACGCGGGAAACCCGCTATTTGGTAGCACTCCTCGCTTGGCTTCACTGTTGAGAGAGACAGAGAGAGACCCGCGCGAGACACAGCCTAGCTCAGTGAGCCGCTCGCTGCTCTGAGGGACGGAGGTGGGCCCCTCACGCTCCCGCCCACTGACACTCGAGTTTTACGTTTTTTACAGGCTTTTAAAGCCTGGAAATTGATGTAACTTGCCAAAACATTCCAGAACGTCACCCGCAGCCAAAGGGTTAAGCAAGTACCTGAATTAAGTGAAGTTTATACAGCAAAAATCTAGAAGAAAACAGCTTCAAAATGACACCAGAATGAGCATCGTACCGTTCACCCGCAGCGCTACCACAGACATCGGCAATATTCGCTAATAATTAACACTGGAAGGGTTAAGATCCTTGGTTTAAGGGGAGATATCGACTTGAGGGATTTTTTTCTGGACCCCTTTATCCCTCATGTTTAGCCCCATTGCTTTTGAGATTTTAAGACAGTCGACCCATTAGTTTGGCGATTTTAAGAACTTTCGCCCCATTTCCGTCAATTTTAAGACCTTTCGTGCCATTTAGGTGTCGATGTTATCCTGGCGAGCGATAGCGAGCCTGTAATTTAAGAGGAAGCGGCTTTCAGCCGGGACATTTTTCTACCGAAAAATTTACAAATTTATCTTGAAAGGGGCTCAAGGGGGTGTAATCTTAAGCTTGATGGATATCTACGGACCAAACTAAAAACCTCCCCTTAAGTTGGCAGCTTTAGTTCATCCAACTGCAATGATTTTTTAGTTCAGCCTGAGAGAGAGAGAGAGAGAGAGAGAGAGAGAGAGAGAGAGAGAGAGAGAGAGAAGAGAGAGAGAGAGAGAGAGAGAGAGAGAGAGAGAGAGAGAGAGAGAGAGAGAGAGAGAGAGAGAGAGAGAGAGAGAGAGAGAGAGAGAGAGAGAGAGAGAGAGAGAGAGAGAGAGACTAACCAATGGTGTGGGGTTGCTGATAAACCTCTCTGGTCTCCTATGTAATAATTCTATCTCTAAGCCCATCTATCTAGCATTGCCAACCTTGTATTATCTATCTATATATCTATCTATCTATCTATCTATCTATCTGTCTGTCTGTCTATTTATCTATCTATCTATCTATCTGTCTGTCTGTCTATTTATCTATCTATATATCTATCTGTCTGTCTGTATATTTATCTATCTATATATCTATCTATCTATCTATCTGTCTGTCTATTTATCTATCTATCTATCTATCTATCTATCTATCTATCTATCTATCTATCTATCTATCTATCTATCTGTCTGTCTGTCTATTTATATATCTATCTATCTATCTATCTATCTATCTATCTGTCTGTCTATTTATCTATCTATCTATCTATCCATATATCTATCTATCTATCTATCTATCTATCTATCTATCTATGCATATATCTATCTATCTATCTATCCATATCTATCTATCTATCTATCTATCTATCTATCCATATCTATCTATCTATCTATCTATATATCTATCTATATCTATCTATCTATCTATCTATCCCCTCATGATCAGTAGATGCCTGCAGCCTTAAGGGGGTAGTACTCGCTTTTTCTGGACCCCCTTCTCCCTCGTGTTTAGCATATTAGTTTTGAGGTTTTAAGACGTTCGTTCCATTAGTTTGGCGACTTTAATACCTTTCACCCCATTTCGTTGTCAATATCAAGACCTTTCGTGCCATTTAGATGTCGATTTTTCCTGGCGAGCGATAGCGAGCCTGTAATTTTAAGAGGAATCGGCCTTCGGCCGGGACATTTTTCTATCGAAAAATGTAAAAATTAATCTTGAAGGGGGTTCTAGGGGGTGTTTTTTTAAGCTTGATGGAGGTCTAGGGAGGAAACTCAAAAATAAATTAATAACTGAATTAATAGCCCCCAAAAGCGAGATGGGGGTAAATGTCTTAAAACAGTAGGTTGAATGGGGCCGATGGATACAAGCCAAAGAGAGAGAGGGAGAGAAAAAAAAAAGCGAGGTAGGCCCCCTTAAGGGGAGGTATCCACTTGAGGGATTTTTTTCTTGACCCCTTTCTCCCTCATGTTTAGCCCCATTGCTTTTGATATTATAAAACGTTTGCCCCATTAGTTTAGCGATTTTAAGAACTTTCACCCCATATTAAGACCTATCGTGCAATTCAGGTGTCTATTTTATCCTGGCGAGCGATAGCGAGCCTGTAATTTAAGAGGAAACGGCCTTCGGCCGGGACATTTTTCTACCGAAAAATGTACAAATTTATCTTGAAAAGGGACTAAAGGGGGTGTAATTTTAAGCTTGATGGAGGTCTAGGGAACAAACTAAATACCTCCCCTTAACCGCAGACATTAGCGAACAACTGTGTAGTGTTGTGTTCAGCCCCTAAGTGCATCAGAGCCCATCCGACCGTAGTTAGTGGCGTGCGGTCCTATCTTACACAAGCCGTTTCCCTCACATTCAGAGTTAATTGGCTTGTCCTAACGTGTGTGTGTGTGTGTGTGTGTGTGTGTGTGTGTGTGTGTGTGTGTGTGTGTGTGTGTGTGTGTGTGTGTGTGTGTGTGTGTGTGTGTGTTTTTCTTATTTATAGAGAACATAATAATTCATTCTGGTTCAGTAGTAGTTTATCGAGAGGCCTTCCCTAGGGTTAAGGGGAGGTTTTTAGTTGATTCCCTAGACTTCCATCAAGCTTAAAATTACTCCCCCTAGACCTCCTTTCAAGATAAATTTGTACATTTTTCGGTAGAAAAATGTCCCGGCTGAAAGCCGGTTCCTCTTATATTACAGGCTCGCTATCGCTCACCAGGATAAAATCGACACCTACATGGCACGAAAGGTCTTAAAATTGACAGAAATGGGTCGAAAGTTCTTAAAATCGTCAAAATAATGGGGCGAACGTCTTAAAATTAGAAAAGCAATGGGGCTAAACATGAGGGAGAAAGGAGTCAAGAAAAAATCTCTCAAGTGGATAATATCTCCCCTTAAGTGCCCCATTAATTACTATTTCCATTCACACATAATATGCATAGCCTCCGATAGTGCAGTTGGGATATTGTGCATGCTAAGATTGGTATGCAGGATTCGAAACTGCATAATCAATCGTAGGCTTGTGCAACATTCTTTAACTGTCTTCGTGGCGCAATGCATAAGTGTGTTGATTTTCGGTGTGAGCGTCCTGGGTTCGAATCCCCGGACTGCCACATGTGTTTGTTAATTTCATTAATCGAGTTTAGGAGTAAAGTTGGTTAGTGGAGAGAACAAGCCTTATACATTTGGTAGCTCGGATCAAGGAGGGGGAAACGGAACTATGGTCCGTTCATTCTAAGATGGGCAGAAATCGTAACCTCTAACCTCTGTAACTTAAAAAGGGCTAGAGGAAATGAGCTGTCAATTTCCACACATATTCCCTAGCTAAGTCTTCCTATGTGGTAGAAAAATTAGTTCGATTACTCTAGTTGCTTTTGAGTTACAGAGGTTAGAGGTTATGATTTCTGATGAACAGATTAGAGTAGTTGGTGAGGATAGGAACTGTAGTACGAGGATCAATCTGGACTTCATGCCATGTGTAATTTTTTGTGGTTTTTAATCGAAGGAATAGTTTTGTGGCATACGAAGGATGGGAGAGTAAATACATACAACTCAAAGACAAACGTAACGAAGCCATACAATACTTATCTTCTGATTTAACTACCATTTCCAACTGGAGCAGAGAAAACCGTGTTGCCTTTAACCCGCGAACGGCGCCGAGACTCTTAAGAGGTTTTACTGGGCGAAGGTGACGGGACTCTTAAGATCCAAGGCCTAAAAAAGGCCTATTAAAAGATCCCAGTGGCACTCAAAACAAAGGAATATGTAATTAAGTGAGATAATTCCTCTCCATATCTTCTATCACTCCTCCACATGTGTCCAACCCCCCCCCCCCCCGCCCCATCCCTTCAATTATCACCTATTTTTCCTCTTATTCCCTTGTTTATCGGTTTATTTTCCGCGCCAATATCCCCCACCCGGTTTCAAGGTCGAAGAGGAGGCATATGAAGATCGTAGCAAGAGAGAGACTTAACTAGCAAGACATCAGTGTCGATCGATAAGTGGGAAGGGGAGGGTGTATGCCGCGCCGGCTCTCCTCTCATGAATGAACCGGTCGGCAATACGTCTTATAATAAATATAAAATAGGCGCATATGAATAGGTGATAACAATATTTATCGGATAACGACGATTTTCGTCGGGAATGTATCAAAATATCTTCACCTGGCGGGCACTTTCAAATACCATAAGTTCGCCGTTTAAAGGTTAATGCTTCCAAAATATACACAATTACATCATCCCAAGGTTTTAAGCAACTTTACTGAAGCACTGATATTTCTTTATTGCAGTCCAACCCCTCAATGTGAGTATCCTGAGCAACAGTGTGAGCCTGAGTGCCGGCAGCGAGTATGAGTTGGTGTGCCAGGCGTACGGTTCACGACCCTCAGCCATCATCACCTGGTGGAAGGGCGGTACTACCCCACTCAAGGAAGCTGTTATGACGGTAACATGGAGCAAGATTTACTACGTGTTGTTTACGTTTGTTTTTAGCCAAAGAGGTATATACGGTAAAGAGAAGGAAGCTGTTATGACGGTAACATGGAGCAAGATTTACTACGTGTTGTTTATGTTTGTTTTTAGCCAAAGAGGTATATACGGTAAAGAGAAGGAAGTTGTTATGACGGTAACATCTACGCTACCATTCTCATCAAATGCAGGAAATGATTCTTCATATTCAATATAGATTTAGACTATAGAGCTAAATGCTGAATTATGAAACAGGTTTAACATAACTGTTCCCATGAAAGTAGATTTATTTGTTTTGCTCACCCATAATGGATAAGAGTTCAATGCACCGAGGAATATGAATACACGTGATCGCCTCATAAATAAAGTGGTATGTCTTCTGTGTTGATGATTAAGGGGGGTCACCGGCTTTTGTTATTTTTTCTCCTATTTTCTCTTTCCCTGGCTTGTATCCATTCGGCCCCATTCAGCCAACTGTTTTAAGACGTTTATCCCCATCCAAGTGTCGATTTCTTCCTGGCGAGCGATAGCGAGCCAGTATTGTATGGAGAAATCCGGCTTTGCCGGAGAAATTTTTCTATCGAAAAATGTACAAATTTAGCTTGCTGTCAAAACAAAAATATATATATGCTGGCTCGCTACCGCTCGCCAGGAAAATAGTTTGACATCTGGATGGGGTTAACGTCTTAAAACAGTAGGCTGAATGGGGCCGAATGGATACAAGCCAAAGAGAGAGGGAAAGATAAAGAAAAAAAGCGAGGTGGGCTCCCTTAAAGTGGTGAGTTATATTTAGACTTAAGAGCCTTGAGTCTTAGGCTCTTGGCATACTATACTTGCCCTCATATTTACGCTGGTCAATGCATTACTTTATTGTTCTATCTATCTATCTATCTATTGCCTGACGCCGTGATCCGCAAAGGGGTGGCCACGAACGAACCGCCCCCATGCACCTCTGTCCCCAGTCAGTCGATGCCCCTTCTCCCAACCAGCACCGCCTTCATCCATATACTTCCTCACTCCATCCTTTCACCTCTCATTCGGTCTACCTCTCCCTCTCTGTCCCTCCACCTCGGTCTCGTACACCCTCTTAGTCATTCTCTCGCTTCCCATACGTTCCATTTGGCCGAACCATCTCAAGGTGTTCCTTTTCACACTTTCCAGCACATCTACCTCCACACCACACCTCCTTCTTAGTTCCTCATTCGTCTGTCTATCCATCCATGTAACTCCGCACGCACTTCTCAAGTAAGTAATTTCCACCCCTCTCACTCTTGGTCTGAGTCTCTTCTCAAACGTCCATGCTTCGCTTCCGTAAGACAGTGTCGGGATTACCACACTGTCATGCAAGGACTTCTTCACTTCCATACTGACCACCCTATTTCTTGTTATTGCTTTCAGCGTTCCTACAACCCTATTCCCCTGTTGCACCCTCTCCCGCACTTCTTCATCCATAGTCCCATCTTTATCATTAATTAGCTTAAATTCCTCGCATGATCTTATATATAATCTTGTATATTGCAAATCAGGAGTTATTTACTTGTTGTTCGTGCTAACCTAGGACCCTCCCTCTTCTTCTTCCCAGACCTCTCCAGACAGCAACGTGACCACTTCTATCCTAAAGTACCGAGCTGAGATGAGTGACAGTGGGAAGTACCTCACCTGCCGAGCCATCAACAAAGACATACCTCAGTCGCCCAAGGAGGATGGTTTCAGACTCAATATATTCTGTGAGTATAATAACAGTTTCACGTTGACTTTAGACTTCATTATTTTCCACTATCCCATAATTGCTATAGGTAGCGCCAACCAACTTGACAATAATCTTGATCCCTGACCTCTCTGTAACTGAAAAGGGCCTAGAGCAAACTGGCTGTAAATATCCACACCTATTTCCTGGTGGACTCTTCCCAAATCATAGAAACGTCAGCCCAATTGCTTTAATTCATTTCGAGTTATAAGAAGTTAAAAGGTCAAGATGATTGTCAAGTTCGCTGGCACTACCTACTAGTACCTGCAGTGCATGCTGACCTGCGCTTGTCGTGATGGTGTTGGTTCCTCCTCTCACATGTCTTGTACTGTGTGCTATTTGTGATGTGTTACAACATTTAGTGCACTCTATGACTGGTTTGAGTTTTAACACATTCACTGCGGGTGATGTACCCATATTTCCTATTAAGAAAAGGCTTATACGGCGGGCGACGTACCCCTACGTTTTGGTATTACCAGCTGAGTTGGTAGCACTGAGCCGCTTCTCTTGTTGCCAGGCACTTCCATAAGCTTCTAAGCTCCCCTCCCATACTAATATTAGGCTGCTCCAAGAATCAACTGGTTTGTGTCCAACCAAGAAGAGAGAGAGAGAGAGAGAGAGAGAGAGACCCAAAAAAAAACATATTTCAAATCCTTCCTCACTGTCTGTAACTCTTGCTAACCACCCTCGCCTCGCTCCTCCCGCTAACCACCCTTGCCTCGCTCCTCTCGCTAACCACCCTCGCCTCGCTCCTCTCGCATAACCTCCCTCGCTAACCACCCTCGCCTCGCTCCTCTCGCTAACCACCCTCGCTTCGCTCCTCTCGCTAACCACCCTCGCCTCGCTCCTCTCGCTAACCACCCTCGCCTCGCTCCTCTCGCTAACCACCCTCGCCTCGCTCCTCTCGCTAACCACCCTCGCCTCGCTCCTCTCGCTAACCACCCTCGCCTCGCTCCTCTCGCTAACCACCCTCGCCTCGCTCCTCTCGCTAACCACCCTCGCCTCGCTCCTCTCGCTAACCACCCTCGCCTCGCTCCTCTCGCTAACCACCCTCGCCTCGCTCCTCTCGCTAACCACCCTCGCCTCGCTCCTCTCGCTAACCACCCTCGCCTCGCTCCTCTCGCTAACCACCCTCGCCTCGCTCCTCTCGCTAACCACCCTCGCCTCGCTCCTCTCGCTAACCACCCTCGCCTCGCTCCTCTCGCTAACCACCCTCGCCTCGCTCCTCTCGCATAACCACCCTCGCCTCGCTCCTCTCGCTAACCACCCTCGCCTCGCTCCTCTCGCTAACCACCCTCGCCTCGCTCCTCTCTTCTTCAAGGTGGCATGAGCTAACTGAATAAATGGAGGGTGAATTGATGAAGGGACCAGAATAATTATACATTATTATCTTGTTACATTATATCGTTTCCTGGTCTAAGTCTAGTTCATTTAGCTACCCCTAGTTCTGTATGGGTATCATCTCATTGTTAGTTTAAGGGGGGTGACCTGCTTTTTGTTATGTCTGTCCTTTTCTCTCTTTCTCTGGCTTGTATCCATTTGGTCCCATTCAGCCAACTATTTTAAGACGTTTATCTCCATCTAGGTGTCGATTTCTTCCTGGCGAGCGATAGCGAGCCAGTGTATGAAGAAATCCGGCTTCGCCGGAGACATTTTTCTATCGAAAAATGTACAAATTTAGCCTGCTGTCTAACAAAAATAAGAAATATGCTGGCTCGCTACCGCTCACCAGTAAGAAATTGACACCTGGATGGGGATAAACGTCTTAAAACAGTAGGCTGAATGGGGCCAAATGGATACAAGCCAGAGAAAGAGAGAAAAGGACAGAAATAACAAACAGCAGGTCACCCCCCCCACCCTTAATGGAAGGCAATAGACCGGTAATTGTAATTCCTTCTTTCTTATTCCCAAATAGAACAACCAATGTGTTAGCTTGGTTTTACCATATAACATTTAGGAACTCGAACATGTTTTACGAGCAAACTGTTTAAGGGGAGGTATTTAGTTTGTTCCCTAGACTTCCATCAAGCTTAAAAATTACACCCCCTTGAGTCCCTTTTAAGTTAAATTTGTACATTTTTCGGTAGAAAAATGTCCCGGCCGAAGGCCGGTTCCTCTTAAATTACAGGCTCGCTATCGCTCGCCAGGATAAAATCGACACCTAAATTGCACGAAAGGTCTTAAAATTGACAGAATGTGGCGGAAATTCTTAAAAATCACCAAACTAATGGGGCAAACTTCTTCAAATCTCAAAAGCAATGGGGCTAGACATGAGAGAGAGAGAGGGGTCAAGAAAAAAAGTCCGTCAAGTGGAAATCTCCCCTTAAGCATATACAGTATACAGTATATGCTAATTAGCAGAATACATAATTACGGTAATGATGTTGGCCATTAAGGATTGTTGTTGTTGATGTTGAATACTGATTGCGATGATGACAAGTTTATGATGGTGACGATCAAATATTATGATAACTTGTCCATCCGCAACACATTTGATATCATCAATGTGTAATCCAATATAAAGCCGGAGTCACACGAGCCCTTTTTCGAGCAATTTTTACGGGCAATTATGGTCTGGCAGCTTAAAATATTACACCTTATCAGAATTTAGCCGCCTAGCATAATCTACCTCCAGTCTAGTTGTTGTTGTTGTTGTTCCCCAAGCTGCCTGGCCGAACAGCCCCAAGGCCCCGAACAAGGCCAAGGCCATAACCAAGCGCCCCCACAGAACCCTCCCTGCCGACCACAATAAAGCCTGGGTGACCGAAGCCACTCCATGGCGGGGAGCTGAGGAGGGTGCGGAAACGCCCGGGAAACCATAGCCCCACCCAGGGCCCTGTGTCCCTCAGCAATTATGAAGAGAAAGTTGAGGGGCAAAGGAAAAATGTGACGCTTTGGCTTCCAATCTTGGTAGATTGGGAGGTCAATCCACGGAAGAGACGCCGTCATTCGAGATCTAGAAAATATATAAGTAAAAGGAACAGTCAGAGTAAGCTATGGGTATGGCAGAGATTGCTCAGTTCTCACTCTGATAGACCAGCCCATCACCACATGACTAGAACCCAATCCTCTCAGCATCAGCTAGGAAAGGCCCTAGAAAGCCGCCTTTGGCGGGGGGATAGCTCCCCTCTTTCAAAGGCCCTAGAAAGCCGCCTTTGGCGGGGGGATAGCTCCCCTCTTTCAACCCCTTTCGGGTTGGGCACCCGCCCAGACCTCCAGTCTAGTTAACGATACCAGTGCGAAAATGTCCCGAAATAATGCCAGAACAAACTTGCTCATGGAAAATTGACGGAAAAAGCGCTCGTGTGACAGCGGCTTAACACAGGAACTCAGGATCCCACATTACCTGCAGCCAATAGCACTTAACGCGATTGCCAGAATGGGAAAGAGAAATTACCACCAGTTGTAAGCACTTAGTATTATTTGTTCAGGATATTAACCCTCTCCGACATATGACGCAATTTTGAGCCTATTAGGGATACTTTAAAGCCTTTGTTACCATCAGGGGTATTTAGAAACCTTTAGTTTAGTTACTTCAACCTCTGCAGTTGTCTTTGAGTTAGCTGTGTTGAGCCTATTGGGGATACTTTAAAGCCTTTGTTACCATCAGGGGTATTTAGAAACCTTTAGTTTAGTTACTTCAACCTCTGCAGTTGTCTTTGAGTTAGCTGTGTTGAGCCTATTGGGGATACTTTAAAGCCTTTGTTACCATCAGGGGTATTTAGAAACCTTTAGTTTAGTTACTTCAACCTCTGCAGTTGTCTTTGAGTTAGCTGTGTTGAGCCTATTGGGGATACTTTAAAGCCTTTGTTACCATCAGGGGTATTTAGAAACCTTTAGTTTAGTTACTTCAACCTCTGCAGTTGTCTTTGGGTTAGCTGTGTTGAGCCTATTGGGGATACTTTAAAGCCTTTGTTACCATCAGGGGTATTTAGAAACCTTTAGTTTAGTTACTTCAACCTCTGCAGTTGTCTTTGAGTTAGCTGTGTTGAGCCTATTGGGGATACTTTAAAGCCTTTGTTACCATCAGGGGTATTTAGCAACCTTTAGTTTAGTTACTTCAACCTCTGCAGTTGTCTTTGAGTTAGCTGTGGGCAGAAAACCAATTTTGGAGAGGTAATTATAAGAGTGAGAGAACTCTATTTCTTATTGCTAATCTGGCAACCTCTGCGTCATAATAACGTGAACAGGTTAACAATAAGGCTGCTTTCAAGTTTCTGTTAATATTGGTATCCCCCCCCCCCCCCGTATAGTGGGTACCACAGGAAACAAAACAAATTTGTCGTCGTCCATGTTGATGTTGTCTGTCTGTCTGTCCCGAACCTCCTCATAGACCGTTGGACGGATTTTCACCAAACTTCACACGAACATGTGTTGGGTAAATGGGAAAGTCAGTCAAAAAAGATGTTTTGAATTTGTGCAATAGTTATGATATTACATCCAAAATACGGTTTTTACCCCCCCCGCCCCCTTGGCCCACTTCGCTTTTTTTTCTCTATCTCTCCCTCTCTCTTTGGCTTTTATCCATTCGGCCCCATTCAGCCGACTGTTTTAAGACGTTTACCCCCATCCAGGTGTCAATATTTTCCTGGCGAGCGGTAGCGAGCCAGCATATATATATTTTTGTTTTGACAGCAAGCTAAATTTGTAAATTTTTCGATAGAAAAATGTCTCCGGCGAAGCCGTGTATTTCTCCATACAATGCTGGCTCGCTTTCGCTCGCCAGGAAGAAATCGACACCTGGATGGGGATAAACGTCTTAAAACAGTTATCTGAATGGGGCCGAATGGATACAAGCCAGGGAAAGAGAGAACAGGCGAGAAAGATAAAAAAAAAAGCCGGTGACCCTCCTTAACATAGCCTACATACCTAATCCTGGCACTAACTTGAATATTACCTTACCCTCTCCCCCTCTCCCTCTCTCCCTCCTCCCCAGACGGCCCTGTAGTAACCCTTCAGATGGGCAGCAGTTTGGACCCGGACAACATCAAGGAAGGTGACAACGTGTACTTCGAGTGTCACATTAACGCCAACCCGGACGTCCATAAGGTCTTGTGGTACCAGAATGTGAGTATCAGAGTTGGATTTTCTTGTCAGATCTAGAATTAAGCAACACACCGGTCTTAAGGGGAGGTATTTAGTTTGTTCCCTAGACCTCCATCAACCTTAAAATTACACCCCCTTGAGTTCCTTTCAAGATAAATTTGTACATTTTTCGGTAGAAAAATTTCCCGGCCAAAGGCCGGTTCCTCTTATATTACAGGCTCGCTATCGCTCGCCAGGATAAAATCGACACCTACATGGCACGAAAGGTCTTAAAATTGACAGAAATGGGTCGAAAGTTCTTCAAATCTTCAAAATAATGGAGCGCACGTCTTAAAATTAGAAAAGCAATGGGGCTAAACATGAGGGAGAAAGGAGTCAAGAAAAAAAATCCCTCAAGTGGAAATCTCCCCTTAAGCAATACCCCGTTCTTCACATTAATCATCCATTACAAACCCCAATGCACTTGAATAAACTAATGAAGGCATAATATGGTCCTCCCGGGATTCGAACTCGGGACACCTCACCCAGAACATAAAGCATCTAAACCATTACACATTCCCCGAACAATTATGGTCTAAGTGATAATTTAAGGGCAGATCTCCACTTGAGGGAGTTTTTTCTGGACTCCTTTCTCTCCCTCATGTTTAGCCCCATTGCTTTTCTAATTTTAAGACGGTCGCCTCATTATTTTGATGATTTTAAGAACTTTCAACCCATTTCTGTCAATTTTAAGACCTTTCGTGCAATTTAGGTGTCGATTTTATCCTGGCGAGCGATAGCGAGCCTGTAATTTAAGAGGAACCGGCTTTCAGCCGGGACATTTTTCTACCGAAAAATTTACAAATTTATCTTGAAAGGGGCTCAAGGGGGTGTAATCTTAAGCTTGATGGATATCTAGAGACCAAACTAAAAACCTCCCCTTAAGAGAAGCAATCATTACAAAAATCATTACAAAAGCCAAATTCAGAGTCAGATCTAGAATTCCAAGCAGCAGCAGCAGCAGCAGCAGCAGCAGCAGCAGCAGCAGCAGCAGCAGCAGCAGCAGCAGCAGCAGCAGCAGCAGCAGCAGCAGCAGCAGCAGCAGCAGCAGCAGCAGCAGCAGCAGCAGCAGCAGCAGCAGCAGCAGCAGCAGCAGCACAGCAGCAGCAGCAGCAGCAGCAGCAGCAGCAGCAGCAGCAGCAGCAGCAGCAGCAGCAGCAGCAGCAGCAGCAGCAGCAGCCGCAGCAGCAGCAGCAGCAGCAGCAGCAGCAGCAGCAGCAGCAGCAGCAGCAGCAGCAGCAGCAGCATCAGCAGCAGCAGCAGCAGCAGCAGCAGCAGCAGCAGCAGCAGCAGCAGCAGCAGCAGCAGCAGCAGCAGCAGCAGCAGCAGCAGCAGCAGCAGCAGCAGCAGCAGCAGCAGCAGCAGCAGCAGCAGCAGCAGCAGCAGCAGCAGCAGCAGCAGCAGCAGCAGCAGCAGCAGCAGCAGCAGCAGCAGCAGCAGCAGCAGCAGCAGCAGCAGCAGCAGCAGCAGCACAGCAGCAGCAGCAGCAGCAGCAGCAGCAGCAGCAGCAGCAGCACCAGCAGCAGCAGCAGCAGGAGCAGCAGCAGCAGCAGCAGCAGCAGCAGCAGCAGCAGCAGCAGCAGCAGCAGCAGCAGCAGCAGCAGCAGCAGCAGCAGCAGCAGCAGCAGCAGCAGCAGCAGCAGCAGCAGCAGCAGCAGCAGCAGCAGCAGCAGCAGCAGCAGCAGCAGCAGCAGCAGCAGCAGCAGCAGCAGCAGCAGCAGCCGCAGCAGCAGCAGCAGCAGCAGCAGCAGCAGCAGCAGCAGCAGCAGCAGCAGCAGCAGCAGCAGCAGCAGCAGCAGCAGCAGCAGCAGCAGCAGCAGCAGCAGCAGCAGCAGCAGCAGCAGCAGCAGCAGCAGCAGCAGCATACACATTTCTAACTTGCATCCAACAATCATTGTCTACGTGGTAATTTAAGGGGAGAATTCCACTCGAGGGATTTTTTATCTGGACCCCTTCCTCCCTCATGTTTAGTCCCATTGCTTTTGAGATTTTAAGACCTTCGCCCTAGTAGTTTGGATATTTTAAGACATTTTGCCCCATTTCTGTCAATTTTAAGACCTTTCGTGCCGTTAAGGTGTAGATTTTTTCCTGGCGAGCGATAGCGAGCCTGTAATTTAAGAGCAACCGGCCTCCGGCCAGGACATTTTTCTACCGAAAAATGTACAAATTTATCTTGAAAGGGGGTCTAGGTGGTGTAATTTTAAGCTTGATGAAAAACTAGGGAACAAACTAAATACCTCCCCTTAAGAGAAGCAATCATTAGTAGACAGACCTTTACAAAAGCCAAATTGTCTATTAGAAATTTTTTTTTTTTTTTTTCAAAATGTGGGTTTCTGTATTTGTCAGTTGTAAGTGACATAGTGATGGTACCTTGTGAAGATGCAGACAGCACATTTCCACTCTTAGTAGTAAATATCATACTCTCTCTCTCTCTCTCTCTCATACTCACTCTCTCTCTCTCTCTCTCTCTCTCTCTCTCTCACCAACAGGGTAGCCCGGTGGAGCCCCGAGTAACCCGAGGGATCTTAGTCCAGAACCAGACCTTGGTGCTGTCGGATATCAGGAAGGAGGCGGCGGGTCTCTACACCTGTGCTGCCGTCAACCTGGAGGGCGAGGGCGAAAGTCAACCTGTTAGTCTCAAGATCAAATGTGAGTATACAGTATATATGTAGTTATTAAACATATGTAGTCATTAAACATATGTAGTCATTAAACATATGTAGTCATTAAACAAACATATGTAGTCATTAAACATATGTAGTCATTAAACATATGTAGTCATTAAACATATGTAGTCATTAAACATATGTAGTCATTAAACATATGTAGTCATTAAATATATGTAGTCATTAAACAAACATATGTAGTCATTTGTATTTGAAAACCTGCGCTATTAAGGGGACACTGACTGTTTGTTTGGTCTATTAATTCATTTATTCATATATTTTTTAGTTTCCTCCTTAGACCTCCATCAAGCTTAGAAAAACACCCCTTAGACCCCCTTTCAAGATAAATTTGTAAATTTTTCGGTAGAAAAATTTCCCGGTTCCTCATAAAATTGCCGGCTCGCTTTCGCCTCGCCAGGAAATAATCGACACCTAAATGGCACGAAAGGTCTTAAAATTGACAACGAAATGGGGCGAAAG
>CM064557.1:3244150-3254150 GCA_032716605.1 Paralithodes platypus | reverse complement strand
TTGTCGAGGTCACACAAACACGTTTTAGCTATGTAAATTCTCACTAATTACATCACATATTTTTTTATTTAATCATTGATACATATCCTAAATATATAGCCCATCCACTCCGCCCGAGGAAGGATGAACTAAGCTGGGTGAAAAGATGCAAATCCATGAATGTGGATGGAGCTGCACCAAGGGGTGGACCAAGAAAGACATGGGATCGGACCTTGCAGTCTGATCTTAAATCAAAGAACCTGACAAGTGAGCAGCTCTTAACAGGGTTGCCTGGAACGCCGTCATTAGGATGTGAAAACGGAACTGCTCTTTGTGTGGAGCACTCGGTCTTTAACCCTTATGCTGCGGGCTTATTTCCGCTATAATGGGGCTCATTTCAGAACGCCCCAGCCAGCAATCCCTCAACGACAAACGTAATGAAGCCATAGAACTCTTAAATTCTGATCTAAATACTATTTCCAATTGGGGCAGAGAAAACCTTGTTAACTTTAATGCTTCCAAAACCCAATTTCTCCATCTATCTACCCGTCAGGATCTCCCAGCGGACTATCCCTTATTCTTCAGCAATACAAAAATCAACCCTTCATCTTCTCTCAATATTCTTGGTGTCTCTTTTTCTTCTGCTCTCATTTGGAAGGACCATATTACCAGTCTTGCTAAGGCAGCCTCCCAGAAGCTGGGTGTGCTCAACCGCCTTAGGGGGTTCTTTTCCCCAGCACAGCTTCTTGCTCTGTACAGGGGCATAGTGCGCCCTTGTATTGTTCACATGTGTGGGGAGGTTCCTCTCACACCGCTCTCCTAGACAAAGTTGAAAGGAAGGCCTTTCGTATCATTAACTCCCGTCCACTCACCAACTCTCTGCAATCTCTCTCTCTCCGCCGCAATGTTGCATCTCTCTCGCTATTCTATCGCTACTATAATAATCAGTGTTCCTCAGAGCTATCCCAGTGCATACCACCTCCTTAACGTAGGGCACGTGGTACCCGTCTTGCAACTCAATCTCACCCCTACTCTGTGCAACTCTCCAACCCAAGAGTGAAATGTTACTCTCAAACTTTCTTCTACTCAACAGCTGAGCTCTGGAACTCTCTCCCAGAATCAGTCTTTCCCTCTTCCTATGACTTAAATTGCTTCAAACTCCGTGTGTCCAGGCATTTTGGCTCGAACGTCCCTTGATTTTGGCCCTGTCACTCTTTCAACTATGGGGGAGGCACTCGCTATAGGCAGTTATGCCTTTTGCCTCCCTCAATCACATAGAAAAAAAAAAAAAAAAATTTAGGCACTCCTGATTGCTTAAGCAAGTACCTGAATGAAATGAAATGTTTACAGCAAAGAACTAGAAGAAAATAGATTAAAATAAGACACCAGAACGAACTTCGTAGTGCAAAGGGTTCACCTGCAGTGCTACCACAGACATCGTCAATATTCGCTAATAAATAGCGATGTCGCACTACATTTGCCTTTGGTAGTGCTGCATATATCTCGTGAGAGATGGGGTGAGACTCTCAGTGCCCTGGCAGATGTACTGGAGAGCGGAAGGGAGCCTGCCACACTCCCGCTAACTCGTACTCATCTCCACAGGCTTTAATGGGTTTTAGATTACAGTAAATTGCCATGGCGATCCTGAACGGGTCCCGCAATGAAAGGGTTAAATTTGTGTATATATGTATGTACGTATGTGTATATAGGCCCCTGGCAATCCACCTCCTTCTATAGAGTCTGGCACAAATCTCTAATTTCCAAACTACCATCCTTCACTTTCTATCCCTCTATCTGTGCCTTTATCTCAAATTTCCTTTCATATCACTCCATAGCTGCAGTTGTGGACGGCCATTGCTCACTTCCTCAACCTATCAACTCCGGTGTTCATCAGGGTTTTGTCCTGTCTCCAATTCTCTTTCTCATATTCATTAATGATCTCCTTAACTGTACAATCGGGCTATTAAGTGATGTCTCGGCACCAAGTATGTTTTGATCAATAATTGGTACCAGCAATATTTAAGCTTCATTTCTTCATATCGAGTGAAATATACAAACATGTTCCTACACTTACCCATCCGATTCAACAGCTGACAGACACTAATACAGCACAGAGCAAGCCAAACGTAATGCCAGCTGGGACATGACTTATTAGGGCGACCGTACCTCTAGTCCTATTCACTCATATGCTAATGATTCTGCCTTACACTATTCAACTAGTTTTTCACATCAACTCGGCATACAATCACTCCAAAACAAATGTGACAATGCCATAGAATGCCTGTCTTCTGATCTATCAATTATTTCTGATTGGGGCAGGGAACATCTTGTTACTTCCAACGCCTTCGAGACCCAATTTCTCCCTCTATCTCACCATCACAATCTTCCACAAGACAATCAGTTATTCTTCAACAATACACAAATCAACCCTTCATTCTCTCTCAATATTCTACGTGTATCTTTTTCATCCAACCTTTCTTGGAAAAATCAGATTACCACTCTTGCTAAAACAGCTTTCCAAAAGTTAGGTGTGCTCAACTGTCTCTATGGGTTCTTCATCCCCGCACAGCTTCTTGCTCTGGATCGGGGCACAGTGCACCCCTGTATTGAGTATTGTTCGCATGTGTGGGGAGGCTCCACCCGTATCGCACTTCTCGAACGAGTAGAATCAAAAGCATTTCGCCTCATCAACTCACTTCCTTTTACTAGTTCACTACAATCTCTTTCTACATGCCGCAATGTTGCATCTCTTTCACTCTTATATCGTTATTACCACAATCAGTGTTCTTCCTATTCTGTCCAGTGTTCTAACTCAAAAATTGAAAACAAAAAAAATTTCAGTCTTTCTTCTACTCAACAAGTGAACTCTGGAACTCTCTCCTTCAATCAATCTTTCCTTCATCCTATGACTTCAACTGTTTTAAACTTCGTTTGTCCAGGCATGTTGACCCCAACGTCTCTCTTTTGGCTTCGGGGGAGGTACTCGTTACAGGGAACCTGCCTTTCTGGCATCTAGCCAAAAATCTCTCTAACAATTTGTCTTCCTCGTCTTTCCCTCCCCTTTTCCACTCTGATGGCACAACCATCACTTATTCCTCTGACAAAGCTGAACTCTTCGCTCAAACTTTCGCTAGAAACTCAACGTTCGATGACTTTGGCGCTATTCCTCCCTCTCCACCCTTCTCTCTCCTACTTATGCCTAATATCCTAATCTCTTCCAAAGATGTACTTTCTACCCTCTCTGGGCTTAATACTAAGAAGGCGTACAGTCCGGACGGTGTTCCTCTTGTTGTACTAAAAAACTGTGCTTCCGTGCTGACTCCCTGTCTAGGCAAACTCTTTCGTCTTTGTCTCTCCTCTAACATCTTCCCTTCTTGCTGGAATTTTGCTCTCATTCAACCTGTCCCAAAGAAGGGTGACCGCTCTCAACCCTCCAACTATCGTCCAAGTGCTCTCATCTCTTGTATATCTAAAGTTTTTGAAACTATTCTTACTTCCAAATTTCTTAAGCATTTCTCTTTTCATAATCTACTCTCAAATCGCCAGTATGGTTTCCTAAAGGGTCGCTCTACTGGTGATCTTCTTTCACATCTTACTAACTCCTGGTCATCCTCCTTTCGGGACTTCAGTGAGACCTTTTCTATTGTGCTAGACATATCGAAGGCCTTCGATAGTCTGGCACAAATCTCTAATTTCCAAACTACCCTCTTTCTGTTTCTATCCCTCCATCTGTGCCTTTGTCTCTAATTTGCTTTTCAGCCGTTCCATAGCTGCGGTTGTGGACGGACATCGTTCACTTCCTCATCCTATCAACTCTAGTGTTCCTCAGGGCTCTGTCCTATCTCCAATATTATTATCTTTTTAATTTTCATAAATGATCTTCTCAACTGTACCTCCAGCCCTATCCATTCATATGCAGATGATTCCACCATACACTATTCAATTAGTTTTCCAGAACGCCCCAGCAAACAATCCCTCAAAGACAAACGTAATGAAGCCATGTAACACTTATCTTCTGATCTAACTACTATCTCCAATTGGGGCAGAGAAAACCTTGTTGCCTTTAATGCTTCCAAAACACAATGTGTCCATCTATCTACCCGTCATGAACTCCCAAAGGAGTATCCCTTATACTTCAACAATACAAAAATCAACCCTTCATCTTCTCTCAGTATTCTCGGTGTCTCTTTCTCTTCTACTCTCTCTTGGAAGGACCATATTACCAGTCTTGCTAAGGCGGCCTCCGAGAAGTTGGGAGTGCTCAACCGCCTCAAGGGGTTCTTTACCCCTCCACAGCTTCTTGCTCTATACAGGGGCATTGTGCGTCCTTGTATTGAGTATTGTTCACATGTGTGGGGAGGATCTTCTCACACAGCACTTCTAGACAAAGCAGAGAGAAAAGCGTTTCGTATCATTAACTCCCGTCCACTCACCAACTCTCTGCAATCACTCTCTCTTCGTCGCAAGGTTGCATATCTCTCGCTATTCTATCGCTACTACAATAATCAGTGTTCCTGAGAGCTCTCTGTGTATACCACCTCCTCTATGTATGGTACGTAGTACTCATCTTGCAACACAATCCCACCTCTACTCTGTGTAACTCTCCAACTCAAGAGTAAAACGATACTCCCATATTCTTCTATTCAACAGCTGAGCTCTGGAACTCTCTCCCTGAATCCATCTTTCCCTCATCCTATGACTTAAATTGCTTCACACTCCGTGTGTCCAGGCATTTTGGCTCGACTGTTCATTTATTTTGGTTCCGTCACTCTTTCAACTCTGGGGGAGGCACTCGTCACAGGCAGTTTTGCCTTTTGTCTCCCTCATCCACACAGACAAAAAAAAAAAAAAAAAATCAGATAATAGAAACTTACAAAGATTGATTCACTCTAATATTACCGACATCCACACACCGATTTCCTTCTTGTTTTCACTGGCGTTATGATCTTGAAGGCGGTAAAGGAGAGCTGAGGGGCGGGAGTTAATCATCATATTTTGCGGTAGTCTTATTATTATGTCTAGTTGGTTGTCTGGGGGATGCCGCCCCCCCTTCTCTGAGTGTGATATGTGGGGAGGCTCGCCTTTCTTCGCGTGGGGACCTGAGGGGCTAATTTTCACTGCGGCATACATCAACGGAGACTGAGAGAGAGAGAGAGAGAGAGAGTGAAACAGAGAGAGAGAGAGAGAGAGAGATAGTTACAATGAGTTACAAAGAATAGTTAGTATCTCAGACACCTTGCGGTCCATTCCGAGGAGATACTCGAAGTGGAAGGAGAGAGACTGTTTAGTGCACTACACTCATTACAGTGTGCAAAATGCTATCTACTCTCTTCTTGAAGTGCTCTGCTGAAGAAGTGTTTACAACTTCGGAGGGAAGTTTGTTCCAGGTAGAACAGATCTTATATGTGAAATTTTTTCCACAGATACTAGTGCTGAACCTTTTCAAATCTATTTTCCAGCCATGGTTGTGTGTTGTATTCATATTGAGGCTAAACATTTTGCTATAATCCACATTGTTAAACCCATTAAGTATTTTAAAAACTTCAATGAGCTGACCTCATAGTCTGCGGGTCTCCAACGGGAAGAGATCAAGAGCTCTCAACCGGTCCTCATAGCTCATTCTTCCAAGCGATGGAATAAGTTTTGTAGCCCTAGCTTGTACTCTTTCCAGTCGCTCTATATCTTTCCTGAGTGCTGGAGACCAGAATTGAACAGCATACTCCAGGAGAGGCCGTATCAGAGCGTTGTAATAAGTGTGAGGACTATTTCCTTATTTCTATACTTAAATTGCCTCTTAATATAGCCCAATAATTTCTGAGCTTTCTTCTCTACTTCAATGCACTGCTTGGAAAACTTTAGGTCACTGCTAATCCGAACACCCAAATCCTTTTCCAAGTCAGTCACTTCTAGAGGCATTCCCAATATACTGTATTTTTGTTCTCCAGCTGATCGTAAATTGAATCTCTTATTAGCTGATTTCTCGATACTGAATGGCACTATATGAAACTACTATGGCTGTGTGTCGTATTAATGCCAAGTTTTCAGAATAACCATCATCTTTCGCTACAAAATCGGCCTTATAGCCGAGTACCAAAGATAGAAACATGATAATTTAGGCTCAGCTGGAAAAAAATAGACTATAGTGACTAGCCTGAATAGAGAATAGACTGAACATTGCAGAGAGAGAGAGAGAACAAGAGCGAGAGAGTGTGTGAGAGTGTGAGAAAGAGTGTGTGAGAGCGAGAGAGAGAGAGAGAGAGAGAGAGAGAGAGAGAGAGAGAGAGAGAGAGAGAGAGAGAGCGATAGAGAGAGTAGAATGGAATATGGGGAATGGTATTATAGGGCGACTGAAAGACACACCAGAAAATATATACCGGTAGATAGATGATAGATACATAGTTTGTGAAGAGTCCCGTTTCTTCGCTTGGGATGAGATGGATCATTTTCAATATGGCGTACATCAGCTGAGAGAAAACGAGCGAGCGCCAGGAAAAAATCGACCCCCAAATGGCACGAAAGGTCTTAATATAGGCACAGAAATGGGGCAAAAGGTCTGAAAATCGCCAAACTAACGGGGCGAATGTCATGAAATCTCATAACTAATAGGGCTAAACATGAGGGAGGAGGAGGACTCGAAAAACCAACTGCCTCCACTAAATGTTAAAAACCACAGGTAAGTACATGTTCGAATTCAAATATTTAGCCTGTAATTTCAGAATATTACGATGGATAATGATGATTGCTTGAGAGTATAGACGTCTCATTAGGGCACATTTTTTTCGTTGTTTTGTCTATCTATCTATCTATCTATTGCCTGACGCCGTAATCCCCAAAGGGGTGGCCACGAACGAACCGCCCCCATGCACCTCTGTCCCCAGTCAGTCGACGCCCCTACTCCCAACCAGCACCGCCTTCATCCATATACTTCCTCACTCCATCCTTCCACCTCTCTTTCGGTTTACCTCTCCCTCTCTGTCCTTCCACCTCGCTCTCGTACACCCTCTTAATCATTCTCTCGCTTCCCATACGTTCCATATGGCCGAACCATCTCAAGGTGTTCCTTTTCACACTTTCCAGCACACCTACCTCCACACAACACCACCTTCTTTCTTCCTCATTCGTCTGTCTATCCCTCCATGTAACTCCGCACGCACTTCTTAAGTAACTCATTTCCACCCCTCTCACTCTTGGTCCGAGTCTCTCCACCAACGTCCATGCTTAAGTCAGTAAGTCAGTGTCGGGATTACCATACTGTCATGCAAGGACTTCTTCACTTCCATACTGACCACCCTATTTCTTGTTACTGCTTTCAACATTCCTACAACCCTCTTCCCCTGTTGCACCCTCTCCCGCACTTCTTCATCCATAGTCACATCTTTACTCAACACACTGCCCAGGTACTTACATGAGTTGAAAATCTCCATAGCCTGTTCTGTCTGCATTTGCATAATAGTAAACATAATACAATTTTAATATATAGAATTGTTCTTTACCTAAAAAGACTTGTAGGGTCTTCCATATTTATAAACACCATACAACTATGCATTAAATTTGTCTTAACATTCAACATGGTTCATTAGATCTGTCCTGTGGTTGGTTGGACTGTGAGGTGCCGTTGTAAAGGCTTATCCCCCAATACATTCACCTGGCCAAGAGATAAATATAAGATCAGGTATGTGCTTTGGATGACATCAATGTATGCAAGTTTATTTTCATTGTTATATTTCCTTACTATATGCTACATTTGATCCTATAGACAAGCCGTACTGCCGTCACCACAGCAAGGTTATCTACGGCACGGCGCTGCACGAACCGGCCAGCGTGACGTGTGAGGTGGAGGCCAGTCCCGGACCTGTTACCTTCAGGTGGACCTTTAACAACACCTCCGAACACCTGCCCATACCTGCCTCAGCCGTCACATCACAGGTCAGTCGGTCAGGTCACTTGCAGATCACTGAGTTTCCTTAATTGCATACTCTCATTGATTGAGGGAAAATTAGTATTAAAGATTGTTTTGCATGTCTATTGAACTAAATCATAAACTTGTCTCACCCATCTGGTTACCATTAACCCTTACTATAATGTACCCCCAGGCGTTCCTGTCAGTGGCCAGCTACGCCCCGAAGAGTCACCTGGACTACGGCACTCTCCTCTGTTGGGCCTTTAACACCATCGGGGAGCAGAGTGTGCCCTGTGCCTTCACCATCATCCCAGCAGGTCAGTTACAACAGCAGAGTGTTCCTTGTGCCTTCACTATCACCCCAGCAGGTCAGTTACATCAGCAGAGTGTTCCTTGTGCCTTCACTATCACCCCAGCAGGTCAGTTACATCAGCAGAGTGTTCCTTGTGCCTTCACCATCATCCCAGCAGGTCAGTTACACCAGCAGAGTGTTCCTTGTACCTTCACCATCATCCCAGCAGGTCAGTTACATCAGCAGAGTGTTCCTTGTGCCTTCACTATCACCCCAGCAGGTCAGTTACATCAGCAGAGTGTTCCTTGTGCCTTCACCATCATCCCAGCAGGTCAGTTACATCAGCAGAGTGTGCCTTGTACCTTCACCATCATCCCAGCAGGTCAGTTACATCAGCAGAGTGTTCCTTGTACCTTCACCATCATCCCAGCAGGTCAGTTACACCAGCAGAGTGTTCCTTGTGCCTTCACCATCATCCCAGCAGGTCAGTTACATCAGCAGAGTGTTCCTTGTGCCTTCACCATCATCCCAGCAGGTCAGTTACACCAGCAGAGTGTTCCTTGTACCTTCACCATCATCCCAGCAGGTCAGTTACATCAGCAGAGTGTTCCTAGTGCCTTCACCATCATCCCAGCAGGTCAGTTACACCAGCAGAGTGTTCCTTGTACCTTCACCATCATCCCAGCAGGTCAGTTACATCAGCAGAGTGTTCCTTGTACCTTCACTATCATCCCAGCAGGTCAGTTACACCAGCAGAGTGTTCCTTGTGCCTTCACCATCATCCCAGCAGGTCAGTTACACCAGCAGTGTTCCTTGTGCCTTCACCATCACCCCAGCAGGTCAGTTACATCAGCAGAGTGTTCCTTGTGCCTTCACCATCATCCCAGCAGGTCAGTTACATCAGCAGAGTGTTCCTTGTGCCTTCACCATCATCCCAGCAGGTCAGTTACACCAGCAGAGTGTTCCTTGTAACTTCACCATTATCCCAGCAGGTCAGTTACACCAGCAGAGTGTTCCTTGTGCCTTCACCATCATCCCAGCAGGTCAGTTACACCAGCAGAGTGTTCCTTGTACCTTCACCATTATCCCAGCAGGTCAGTTACACCAGCAGAGTGTTCCCTGTACCTTCACCCCAGCAGGTCAGTTACACCAGCAGAGTGTTCCCTGTACCTTCACCATCATCCCAGCAAGTCAGTTACATCAGCAGAGTGTTCCTTGTGCCTTCACCATCACCCCAGCAGGTCAGTTACACCAGCAGAGTGTTCCCTGTACCTTCACCATCATCCCAGCAGGTCAGTTACACCAGCAGAGTGTTCCTTGTGCCTTCACCATCATCCCAGCAGGTCAGTTACACCAGCAGAGTGTTCCTTGTACCTTCACCATCATTCCAGCAGGTCAGTTACATCAGCAGAGTGTTCCTTGTGCCTTCACTATCATCCCAGCAGGTCAGTTACACCAACAGAGTGTTCCTTGTGCCTTCACTATCATCCCAGCAGGTCAGTTACACCAGCAGAGTGTTCCTTGTACCTTCACCATCATCCCAGCAGGTCAGTTACACCAGCAGAGTGTTCCTTGTGCCTTCACCATCATCCCAGCAGGTCAGTTACACCAGCAGAGTGTTCTGTGTGCCTTCACCATCATCCCAGCAGGTCAGTTACATCAGCAGAGTGTTCCTTGTTCCTTCACCATCATCCCAGCAGGTCAGTTACACCAGCAGAGTCAGTTACAACCAGACAGCAGTGTTCTTGTGCGTTCAACCATCATCCCATCAGGTCAGGTTACATCAGCATATGTGTTCCTTGTGCCTTCACCATCATCCCAGCAGGTCA
>CM064557.1:3179827-3242327 GCA_032716605.1 Paralithodes platypus | reverse complement strand
CCTTTGGATACCAGGCCAGTGGCAAGACCACTCCACCACACCTCCCCTAACATATATAACACTTCCTCTTACCTTATCATCAGCCTTCTCTTGACTACAATAAATGTATTAATTAACCTTTAGATAAAATATTGTTTGGTATTCAATGTTGCGTTACCGGTACCAGTAAATTCGTAACCCGATACCTCCTCTAGTTATCATGGCTCAAGTTCAATAACCTATTCTATTGACATTATTTATTCGATACAGTTCATGTGAAAGCTTGTCCGATACTTTGCCTTCATTAAGGGGAGGTATTTAGTTTGTTCCCTAGACCTCCATCAAGCTTAAAATTACACCCCCTTGAGCCCCTTTCAAGATAAATTTGTACATTTTTTCGGTAGAAAAATGTCCCGGCCGAAGGCCGGTTCCTCTTAAATTACAGGCTCGCTATCGCTCGCCAGGATAAAATCGATACCTGAATGGCACGAAAGGTCTTAATATGGAGTGAAAGTTCTTAAAATCGCTAAACTAATGGGGCAAACGTTTTATAATCAAAAGCAATGGGGCTAAACATGGCGGGAGAAAGGGGTCAAGAAAAAAAATCCCTCAAGTGGAAAATCTCCATTAACCCGTTCGGTACCAGTTCCGTCCTTTTCGTTTTCTATTGGCTACTCATAGACGATTTTATTCAGTTCAAGCTGGGCCTCCAAAAATGAACACCCTTCGAACAATCTTAATTAACCATTTTTAATACCACCGATCCTTCTTAAGCTGCACAAAATCGTATACATATATCTAGAATCAAATGAAAAATACCTCGTCGGTACAGAAGGGGTTAACATATTCACCTTGAAGTATAAATCCAATTGCATCTCATTAAATTTATACATAATATTTTCTTTCTTTATTATTATTTGTTCTCTCTCTCTCTCTCTCTCTCTCTCTCTCTCTCTCTCTCTCTCTCTCTCTCTCTCTCTCTCTCAATTTCTCGCTCCAGTTCGGTCTCATCTCTCGCTCCCTCCTTCTTCTACGTCGCTCTCTCTCTCTCGCTCTCTCTCTCGCTCCTTCTAACTTCGCTCGCTCTCTGCTCTCTCTCTCTCTCGCTCCTTCTATCAGCTCTCTCTCTCTCTCCATGTCCTCGACCACTCCTTTACCGTCACTCCTTTATTCTCCACTCGGTCCTTCATGATCGTTCACCTTCAAGGGGAAGTTTGGACACCCTTCTCTCTTATGCTATAGCCCCATTAGTTTTGAGACTTTAAGACGTTCGCCCCTATAGTTTGCCGATATTAAGACCTTTCGCCCCATTTCTTTGTCAATATTAAGACCTTTCGTGCTATTTTGCTGTCTGCTTTTTTCCTGGCGAACGTTAGCGAGCCTGTAATTTAGAAGGAAGTGACATTTCAACCAAACAATGTACAAATTTATCTCGAAGGGGGGTCTTGGGGGCATTTGTCTAAGCTTGATGGAGGTCTTGAGAGGAAAACAATAATAATAAATAATAAATATGTGAACAAATAAATACGATTCTCCCCTTACGTAAATCGGTATATTCGCTGCAATTCATTCCTCATTAAATACGTAATCCATTCATTTGCGCGCATGCACCTTTTTTATTTCCAATTCACGGTCTCAAACAAATAAATACTGTTATTATTTTTGTATTTGCACCTAATATCAAATTGAACATAAATACACTCCCCTCGTTGTATCATCCTTCACTGTTTGTATTGCTATGTATAATATGCATTCTTTAAAATAAATAAATATTATTGTACACCATTTCCAAAATTTGTTCTAACTTCCATCCGACTATAATTATAATTGCTATACCAGGTTACCCTCTTTGTATTCATTAGTGCACGTATTACTCCACTCCCTCTAGTAATTAACCTCAACTTTGGTCATTATCGCATCCTAACCCTTTCAGTACCGGTGCCGTCCTTTTTTAACTTTATGCTGGCTGCTACTATTAGATGATTTTATTCAGTTTAAAAAGTAACAGACTTCGACCTATATTACTTAAGGGGAGATCTCCACTTGAGGGATTTTTTTCTTGACCATTTTCTCCCTCATGTTTAGCCCCATTGCTTTTGATATTATAAAACGTTCGCCCCATTAATTAGCGATTTTAAGAACTTTCACCCCATATTAAGACCTTTCGTGCCACTCAGGTGTCAATTTTATCCTGGCGAGCGATAGCGAGCCTGTAATTTAAGAGGATCCGGCCTATGGCCGGGAAATTTTTCTACCGAAAAATGTACACATTTATCTTGAAAGGGACTCAAGGGGGTATCATTTTAAGCTTGATGGAGATCTAGGGAACAAAGTAAAAACCTCCCCTTAACCCTTTTTATTACCACAGATCCTTCTCAAACTGCACAAAATCGTCTACATATAGCTAGAATTAAATTAGATACGGTTCGCCGGTACAGAAGGGGTTAATTGCCCTCTTCTTCACGTCTCTTCCTACCCCAACACATTAAGCTTTACGGCGGCTATTGTTAACATTTTCTCTCGCAACTTGAGGGACGATCTAAAGCTATTCATTGACTTCCTTATTGCACTCCCCCCTCCCCCTTCCTCCGACTCTCTCTCTCTCTCTCTCTCTCTCTCTCTCTCTTATATATATCGTCTAAAATGCCAAGTGTTTTAAATTGTAAGTAAAACTATACATTACAAGCATGACACGATGAATACAAATCATACATTAACTACTACCGGTACCGTCATAGACCTAGTAATTTAACTTCATATTGTAACAACAAGGTATTCAAGCAGCTACGGAAACAAATATAATGCTAGGGTTTGTTAATAGAAACTTCACAAACAAAGATATCTTGACACTGTAAACAAACATAGTGCATCTTCATCTTGATTATGCAAAAAAGCAGTTTTGAGCACTTTTACTAATCAAACACTTGGGCAAATTGGAGTCAATGCAGCAAAGAGCTACCAAAGTGATTACTTATCACAGAAACAAATATTAAAAAAACACATAAAAAAAGACACATTGCAGGAACTTAAGGGGAGATTTTTAGTTGATTCCCTAGACTTCCATCAAGCTTAAAATTACTCCCCCTTGACCCCCTTTCAAGATAAATTTGTACATTTTTCGGTAGAAAAATGTCCCGGCCGAAGGCCGGTGCTCCTTAAATTACAGGCTCGCTATCGCTTGCCAGGAAAAATCGACACCTAAATTGCACGAATGGTCTTAAAATTGACAAAAATGGGGCGAGGGTTCTTAAAATCGCCAAACTAATGGGGCAAGCGTCTTTAAATTTCACAAGCAATGGGGCTAAACATGAGGGAGAAAGAGGTTCAGAAAAAAATCCTCCAGGTGGAAATCTCCCCTTAACCTACTTCACTGGGAAACATAATATATTTCACCCCATGTATTCCTACCGGGTAATTCTAGGCATTATACATTTTATGACGTAGTGAATCACTGGAACAATCTTATAGAATCTTAATTGAATGTGTCGCCAGTGATTCACTTAAGAACAAAATAAATAACCACGCCTTCGGTACAGACACAGTTTAGCTGCTACTACTACTACTACTACTACTACTACTACTACTGCTACTACTGCTACTAACAACAACAACAACAACAACAACAAAACACACACAACAACAACAACAACAAAACACAACAACAACAAAACACACACACAACAACAACAACAACAACAACAACAACCACAACAACAACAACAACAACAACAACAACAACAACAACAACCACAACAACAACAACCACAAACAACAACAAAAACAACAACCACAAACAACAACCACAACAACAAACAACACCAACAACAACAATAACCAAACACAACAAGAACAAACCAACAACAAACAACACCAACAACACAACAACAACAACAACAACAACAACAACAACAACTAACACCAACAACAACAACAACACATCAACAACAACAACAACACATCAACAACAACAACACATCAACAAACACACAACAACAACAACAACAACAACAACAATAATAATAATAATAATAATAATAATAATAATAATAATAATAATAACAACAATAATAATAATAATATACACATAAATGGCACAAAAGGTCTTAATATCGCCAAACTAATGTAACAAACGTCTTAAGGTCTTCAAACTAATATGACTAAACATGAGGGAGAAAGGGATCCAGGGGAAAAAAATACTCCCCTTAAGGCAGGACAATCTCCTTGGGACCAACCTGTATATCTATAGGACTATAATCATGTAACCCTCAACACTGACACTGACACACACACACACACACTCTCTCTCTCTCTCTCTCTCTCTCTCAAATATAGAAAAGGAAGGATCTATAACTTTTCAATGACTTCCTTATTGCATTTCTTCCTTCCTATGCCTCCCATTGTCTCCCTCCTAACCCCCCCCCCCCACCACCCCCCCCCCAACCCCCCCCCCACCCCAACCCCTAACCCCCACAAACCTCCCCCCCACCCCCCCCCCGCCCCCCCCCCCCCGCCCCGCCACCCCCCACCCCCCCCCCCCCCCCCCCCCCACCCCCCCCACTAACCCCACCACCCCCCTCCCCATCCTAACCCCCCCCCCCCACCCCCCCTCTCCCCCCTAACCCCCCTAACCCTCCGAACCCACCCCCCCCCCCCCCCCACCCACCCCCCCCCCACCCCCACCTCCACCCCCACCCACCCCTACACCCCCACCCCCCCCCCACCCCCCCTCCCCCCCCCCCCTCCCCCCCCCCCCCAACCCTAACCCTAACCCGCCACCACCCCCACCCCAACCCAACCACCCCCCAACAACCACCCCCCCAACAAACCTAACCACGCCCCCCTTCCCCCCCCCCCCCCCACCCCCCACCCACGCCCCAACCCCCCCGCCCCACCCCACCACCCCCCTAACCAACCCCCCCCCCCCCCCCCCCACCCCCCCAACCCCCACACCCCCGCTAAAACCCACCCCCCCCCGCCCCACCCCCCCACCCCCCCCCCTAACCCGCCCCAACCCCCCCCCCCGCACCCCACCCCCCCCCCCCCCACCCCCCCACCCCCCTACCCGTCCCGCCACCACCCCCCCACCAAACCCCCCCAGTCTCTCTTAAATTACAGGCTCGCTTTCGCTCGCCAGGAAAAAATCGACATCTAAATTGCATGAAAGGTCTTAATATTAGAAAGAAAAGGGGGCGAAAGACCTTATAATCGCCAAAGTAATGGGGCAAACGTCATAAAATCTCAGAACTAATGGGGCTAATCATGAGGGAGAAGGTGCTCCAGAAAAAGCAACCATCTCCTCTTAAGTAACCTACCCGTAGCATTAGATGGTGTCAAAATGGATAACAAAATAAAAAAAAAATAAATAAAAATAACCTACACGCAAATATACAGGTAAATAAAGCAAACATGGAACTCAAATTGGATAAAAACAATCAACCTAGACACAAATATCCAGGCGAAGATAGTAAACAATGAACCAACATGGCGGCGGTGTCCAAGAGTTCCCAAAGAACCAACATGGCGGCGGTGTCCCAGAGTCCCCCAAATAAAGGCCCGAATTCAAAATAAAGCCGGGGCGAGATAAATGTTGCAGCCGTCTATATAAATAAATCCAGCTTGTATATTGGACCGTCCATCTTGCGTCTTGTTTACAGTTTGACATTTAGCAAAGGAGTGAGGTGGGGCTACACAATGGACGGGTGTGGAAATAGTCGTTGTATAAATCCTACGCTCTTTAAGGGGGGTGTCCTGCTTGTTTTCTCTCCTTTTTACTCTTGCTCTGGCTTGTATCCATTCGGCCCCATTCAGCCTACTGTTTTAAGACGTTTATCCCCATCCGGGCGTTGATTTCTTCCTGGCGAGCGATAGCGAGCCAGCATTGTATGGAGAAATACGGCTTCGCCGGAGACATTTTTCTATCGAAAAATTTATAAATTTAGCCTGTTGTCAATTTTTTGTTTTTAAATATGCTGGCTCGCTACCGCTCGCCAAGAAAACATTGAAACCTGGATGGGGATAAACGTCTTAAAACAGTAGGCTGAATGGGGCCGAATGGATACAACCTAGAGGGAGAGAAAGAGAGAAAAAAAAATGAGGTCGGTCTCTAATATTTGGCTACTGACTAAAGCATTATGCGGCATAGATAGTGTTAGTGATCATAGATAAAATTCCAAAAACCCAAAGGCATATATTTTATACAATAACCTACAATTATACAATAACCTGGCAGACACTAATGCATAAGCTTTACTACGTGACTCACTATAAATACTATGGTGAATAATAAAATACCTTGGACAAAAATAGTGAATAATAAAATACCTTGGACAAAAATAGTGAATAATAAAATACCTTGGACAAAAATAGTGAATAATAAAATACCTTGGACAAAAATAGTGAATAATAAAATACCTTGGACAAAAATAGTGAATAATAAAATACCTTGGACAAAAATAGTGAATAATAAAATACCTTGGACAAAAATAGTGAATAATAAAACAATGCATACCATTAGAACACGGCAGTCCTATATATAAAAAGTGAAATTTATGATACAACACATCTTGTTTACTATTTTGTATGGGCAGTTATCTTAGTATCAAATATCACTTCATACACTTGTGTTTTATCTCTGCAATAAATTGCCAAATATTTGATGGATGATGATACAGCCAATATTTTTGCAGCGCGCGCACAGTTGCATGTATGCGCAGGGGTGCGCGCGCGCACGCACACAACTAATAATTAATGTCAAAATAATTGAATGACTTAATTTCACTCGCAACGCCAACAACACCCAATGAAATTAATGAAAGCATGTGCTCCACCCTGGATTTGAATCTGGGTTATCACAAACAGATCTTAAAGTAAGAATATAAATGTAAGGGGAGGTTTTTAGTTTGGTCCCTAGATATCCTTCAAGCTTAAGATTACACCCCCTTGAGCCCCTTTCAAGATAAATTTGTACATTTTTCGGTAGAAAAATGTCCCGGCTGAAAGCCGGTTCCTCTTAAATTACAGGCTCGCTATCGCTCGCCAGGATAAAATCGACACCTAAATGGCACGAAAGGTCTTAAAATTGACAGAAATGAGTTGAAAGTTCTTAAAATCGTCAAAATAATGGGGCAAACGTCTTAACATTAGAAAAAACAATTGGGCTAAGCATGAGGGAGAAAGGAGTCAAGACAAAAATCCCTCAAGTGGAAATCTCCCCTTAACCGACAATCTCGTTCATAAACTCCACAGTTTTTGCTTCTACTTTTGTCTTGGTAATCCTCCTGTGTTTGTACTAGCTGGTAACTAGATACTATTTGTTTGATGTCGTAGATGTTGCCTAGCTAATACCCCACAAGATGGATTCTACACACAATATTTCTTTTATGTCGTAGATGTTGCCTAGCTAATACCCCACAAGATGGATTCCACACACATTATCCTCAAGGTTTTCGGTGAACTATTTATATTAGCTGTACGGTCGCGCTAATAAGTCATGTCCCAGCAGTCATGACGTTTGGCTTGCTCTGTGCTGTATTAATGTCTGTCAGATGTTGAATAGGGTAGGTAAGTGTAGGAACATGTTTGTATATTTCACTCGATATGAAGAAATGAAGCTTAGATATTGCTGGTGCCAATTATTGATCAAAACATACTTGGTGCCGAGACATCACTTATTAGCGCGACTGTACCTACTTTATTTTCGGATTTCTTAAGAGTAACACATTGATCGTTGAACAGCATGTATACTGAATGATCGTCCAGGACACATATATGATATTATACTTAAGGGGAGATCTCCACTTGAGGGATTTTTTCTGTACTCCTTTCTCCCTCATGTTTAGCCCCATTGCTTGTGATATTTTAAGACGTTTGCCCCATTAGTTTAGCGATTTTAAGAACTTTCGCCCCATTTATGTCACTTTTAAGACCTTTCATCCCATGTAGGCGTCGACTTTTTCCTGGCGAGCGATAGCGAGCCTGCAATTTAAGAGGAATCGGCCTTCGGCCGGGACATTTTTCTACCGAAAAATGTACAAATTTATCTAGAAAGGGGGTCAAGGGGGTGTGATTTCAACCGTGATGGAAGTCTAGGAAACACACTAAAAACCTCCCCTTAAGCTGTAGTAAAGACATGAACCTTCCCTAGCGAAACTTCCTTCGCCTGAGGCAGAAACAAGTACTAAACATACAGGATAGTATATATATATTTGGTGTATATACCGTACCGTACTGTACATATATACCGTACCGTACTGTACATATATACCGTACCGTACTGTACATATATACCGTACCGTACTGTACATATATACCGTACCGTACTGTACATATATACCGTACCGTACTGTACATATATACCGTACCGTACTGTACATATATACCGTACCGTACTGTACATATAATAACGAGTGAGGAATGGTAAGGACCTCTATTATTACTGTATTATGGACAGATTTCAACCGTGTGTCCAGACATTTTGACTCTTAACGTACCTTGAATTTGGCTGTCACTCTTTTCAACTTTTGGGGGTACACTTGTTACAGGTAGCTCTGCCTTTTGTCTCCTTCATTCACATAGGAAAACAAAACTTACAAATATAGCTGTGTAGAACGTTTTAGCTTTTGGATCGTTTATGATGTACAATACAATCGACATACGTTAGCGAAAATGTACACGAAAACGTCATGTTTCATGCTAAATATAATTAATATATAAACTGAGTCATCCAACATAAATCCTATGATGAGTGATATTGAAATGCCGAAGAAAAGCATTTACCCAATGACAAAACCATTTATCGCTGGTATTTATAATAAACCATCCAATTGCAACGGGAGAGAGAGAGAGAGAGAGAGAGAGAGAGAGAGAGAGAGAGAGAGAGAGAAAAAAAAGAAAGAAGGTAAGAAAACGAAAGAGAGAGAGAGAGAGAGAGAGAGAGAGAGAGAGAGCGAGAGCGAGAGAGAGAGAGAGAGAGAGAGAGAGAGAGAGAGAGAGCGAGAGGTATTCACGTATAACACACATCATTTCAAGCATAATATTACAATGTCAAAGAGTTTCATCAATCAGCCCATTTCAGCCGACAGTGGTGGAAGTCATGAACCACCACTCCTATATTCTTCACATTAATTTCATTTAATTTTCTATTGAGCTCGTCCTGGAATCTTTACGACTCTGAATCACAAACATTAATTGTCTCAAGGGGAGATGGGTCGGTTTTTCTAGTCCCGCTTCTTCCTCATGTTTAGTCCCACTAGTTTTCAGATTTTATGACGTTCGGCCCATTAGTTTGGCGATTTTAAGACCTTTCACTCCATTTATTTTTCAATATTAAGACTGTTCGTGTCATTTACGTGTCGATTTTTCCCTGGCGAGCGATAGCGAGCCTGTAATATAAGAGGAACCGGCCTTTGGCCGGGAAATTTTTCTATCGAAAAATGTACAAATTCATCTTGAAGGAGGGTCTGGAGGGGAGGGAGGGGGGAAGCTTGATGGAGGTCTAGGGAGAAAACTAACAAAACAAAATTATAAAAAAATATAAAAATGAGGAAATAAATAGGCCCATCCCCCCTTAATGGGAGGTATTTAGTTTGTTCCCTAGACCTTCATCAACCTTAAAATTACACCCCCTTGAGTCCCTTTCAAGATAAATTTGTACATTTTTCGGTAGAAAAATGTCCCGGCCGAAGGCCGGTTCCTCTTAAATTACAGGCTCGCTATCGCTCGCCAGGATAAAATTGACACCTGAATGGCACGATAGGTCTTAATATGGGGTGAAAGTTCTTAAAATCGCTAAACTAATGGGGCAAACGTTTTATAATATCAAAAGCAATGGGGCTAAACATGAGGGAGAAAGGGGTCAAGAAAAAAATCCCTTAAGTGGAGACCTCCCCTTAACCCCTGTGAGCGTGCCTATCATACTATGTAAGGCAGGATATAATATTACTGAACTCCCACACCGACTCATGACCTCAGAGGAACACAAGGTATATATTCAATAGTCTCACCATACTAGATTCAATATTGCAGTCGTACGAAGAGGTGATTGATGTGTAGGTGCAGTTATACTAGGTGATTGATGTGTAGGTGCAGTTATACTAGGTGATTGATGTGTAGGTGCAGTTACTAGGTGATTGATGTGTAGGTGCAGTTTATACTAGGTGATTGATGTGTAGGTGCAGTTATACTAGGTGATTGATGTGTAGGTGCAGTTATACTAGGTGATTGATGTGTAGGTGCAGTTATACTAGGTGATTGATGTGTAGGTGCAGTTATACTAGGTGATTGATGTGTAGATGCAGTTATACTAGGTGATTGATGTGTAGGTGCAGTTATACTAGGTGATTGATGTGTAGATGCAGTTATACTAGGTGATTGATGTGTAGGTGCAGTTATACTAGGTGATTGATGTGTAGATGCAGTTATACTAGGTGATTGATGTGTAGGTGCAGTTATACTAGGTGATTGATGTGTAGATGCAGTACTAGGTGATTGATGTGTAGGTGCAGTTATACTAGGTGATTGATGTGTAGATGCAGTTATACTAGGTGATTGATGTGTAGGTGCAGTTATACTAGGTGATTGATGTGTAGATGCAGTTATACTAGGTGATTGATGTGTAGGTGCAGTTATACTAGGTGATTGATGTGTAGATGCAGTTATACTAGGTGATTGATGTGTAGGTGCAGTTATACTAGGTGATTGATGTGTAGGTGCAGTTATACTAGGTGATTGATGTGTAGATGCAGTTATACTAGGTGATTGATGTGTAGGTGCAGTTATACTAGGTGATTGATGTGTAGGTGCAGTTATACTAGGTGATTGATGTTAAGGGGAGGTGTGGTTTCTAGCCCCATTAGGTATGAACAGTATATTGATGTTAAGGGGAGGTGTGGTTTCTAGCCCCATTAGGTATGAACAGTGTATTGATGTTAAGGGGAGGTGTGGTTTCTAGCCCCATTAGGTATGAACAGTGTATTGATGTTAAGGGGAGGTGTGGTTTTCTAGCCCCATTAGGTATGAACAGTGTATTGATGTTAAGGGGAGGTGTGGTTTCTAGCCCCATTAGGTATGAACAGTGTATTGATGTTAAGGGGAGGTGTGGTTTCTAGCCCCATTAGGTATGAACAGTGTATTGATGTTAAGGGGAGGTGTGGTTTCTAGCCCCATTAGGTATGAACAGTGTATTGATGTTAAGGGGAGGTGTGGTTTCTAGCCCCATTAGGTATGAACAGTGTATTGATGTTAAGGGGAGGTGTGGTTTCTAGCCCCATTAGGTATGAACAGTGTATTGATGTTAAGGGGAGGTGTGGTTTCTAGCCCCATTAGGTATGAACAGTGTATTGATGTTAAAGGGGAGGTGTGGTTTCTAGCCCCATTAGGTATGAACAGTGTATTGATGTTAAAGGGAGGTGTGGTTTCTAGCCCCATTAGGTATGAACAATGTATTGATGTTAAGGGGAGGTGTGGTTTCTAGCCCCATTAGGTATGAACAGTGTATTGATGTTAAGGGGAGGTGTGGTTTCCAGCCCCATTAGGTATGAACAGTGTATTGATGTTAAGGGGAGGTGTGGTTTCCAGCCCCATTAGGTATGAACAGTGTATTGATGTTAAGGGGAGGTGTGGTTTCTAGCCCCATTAGGTATGAACAGTGTATTGATATTAAGGGGAGGTGTGGTTTCCAGCCCCATTAGGTATGAGATTATAAAACCTTTCTTCCCATTGTTGTCAATTGTGAAAAGAGCTTTTGTACCATTTAGGTGTTAATTTTTCCTGGCGAGCGATATCGACCCTGTAATTCTGAAGAAAAGGAGGATCTTGGTGGTATTTTCGGAGGTCTTGGGAGGAAACTAAGAATAATATATAAGTAAATAAATGAGTGAACACAATAAATGAGTGAACACAATAAATGAGTGAACACAATAAATGAGTGAACACAATAAATGAGTGAACACAATAAATGAGTGAACACAATAAATGAGTGAACACAATAAATACAACTACAAGCAAACATCCCCTTAAGGGGCGTCACCGGCTTTTTTTTTTATCTGTCTCTCCCTTTCTCTCTTTCCCTGGCTTGCATCCATTCGGCCCCATTCAGCCAACTGTTTTCAGACGTTTATCCCCATCCAGGTGTCGATTTCTTCCTGGCGAGCGACAGCGAGCCAGCATTGTATGGAGAAATCCGGCTTCGCCGGACACATTTTTCTATCGAAAAATGTACAAATTTAGCTTGCTGTCAAAACACAAATATATACAGTATATGCTGGCTCGCTACCGCTCGCCAGGAAAATATTGACACCTGGATGGGGGTAAACGTCTAACAACAGTAGGCTGAATGGGGCCGAATGGATACAAGCCAAAGAGAGAGGGAGAGAAAGAGAAAAAAACGAGGTGAACTCCCTTAAACGACCTTGGTGCGCCGTGTGGGAAGGAAGGACTGCCGTAAACAGGAATGTATTGACGTCTGCAGGCAGGTTGGTTGACACTCTTTATACCCGGCCAATGGAGGCAAACCCGGGACATTTATGAAATCTTTAAGGGAGCCCACCTCGCTTTTGTTTTTTCTCTTTCTCTCCCTCTCTATTTGGCTTGTACCCATTCGGCCCCATTCAGGCTACTGTTTTAAGACGTTTACCCCCTCCAGGTGTCAATATTTATATTTTGTTGTTTTACAGGAAGCTAAATTTGTACATTTTTCGATAGAAAAATTTCTCCGGCGATGCCGGATTTCTCCATACACACGCTGGCTCGCTATCGCTCGCCAGGAAAAAATCAACACCTGGATAGGGATAAACGTCTTAAAACAGTTGGCTGAATGGGGCCAAATGGATATAAGATAGAGAAAGAGAGAAAAGGAGAGAAAGATTAAAAAAAAACAGGTGAGCCCCCTTAATGTTCAACCGAGGACATTAAAATTGTGCAGCTTACATGGGGTGACAAGTGTGCACAAGACTTTATGAAATCTGTAATGTGCAACGGAGGACATTTAGGGGTGAAGGTGTGTACATTTAGGGGTGAAGGTGTGTACATTTAGGGGTGAAGGTGTGTACATTTAGGGGTGAAGGGGTGTACATTTAGGGGTGAAGGTGTGTACATTTAGGGGTGAAGGTGTGTACATTTAGGGGTGAAGGTGTGTACATTTAGGGGTGATGGTGTGTACATTTAGGGGTGAAGGTGTGTACATTTAGGGGTGAAGGGGTGTACATTTAGGGGTGAAGGGGTGTACATTTAGTGGTGAAGGTGTGTACATTTAGGGGTGAAGGTGTGTACATTTAGGGGTGAAGGTGTGTACATTTAGGGGTGAAGGTGTGTACATTTAGGGGTGAAGGTGTGTACATTTAGGGGTGAAGGTGTGCACAGCAAGACTATGGGATTATCACCAATATAGTGTATGATAGATTCGCTTATAATGCTTCTACAGTATATATAGGAAAGTCATATATGCCATAGGATAACTACGAGTCGTATACCAGTATATGTTTATCGTAGGCTACTCCTCAGTTCGTAGCCAACCTCGACTCCCAAAAATACGAATGAGAGAGAGAGAGAGAGAGAGAGAGAGAGAGAGAGAGAGAGAGAGAGAGAGAATCTTTAACGTAGAGAGCTATTGAAATGCTATTGAAATTACAGACACAAAGTTCTACAACAAAATTTACCAAATTATACGGTACGGTGGTTTCTTGTAAAGTTAATAACACCTGTAAATGTCATATGTTTAATTAAGCTTCACTTGCCTTTCCAGTGCTTCATGGTGGCTGCAATCGAATAAAAGAGACGTCACCGGTACAGTAAGGGTTAAAGTGTTGCCATTAAGGGAGGATGGGCGTGTTTATTTGGTCATTTGTGTATCGATGTATTATGTGTTAGTGTCCTCCCTAGACCTAAATCAAGCTTTAAAAAACATCCGCCCAAGACCCTCCTTCAAGATAAATTTTACATTTTGCGATAGAAAAATGTCCAAATCGAAGGCCAGTTCCTATTAAATTACAGTTCGCTTTCGCTCGCCAGGAAGAAATCGACACCTAAATGACACGAAAAGTCTTAATATTGACAAATATATGGGGCGAAAGGTCTTAAAATCGCCAAACAAATGGGCCGAATGTCGTATAATCTGAACACTAATAGGGCTAAACATGAGGAAGAAGGCGGATCAGAAAAAAAGACCCAATTCCCCTTAAATATCGAGAAATCAGCTGCTCAAGGATATAGGTTTTTCCCCAGGTGAGACCAAAAACTCCGGTTTCTCCTTGATGCAGGCTCGGTATAGCTCTACAGGAACAAATCTATACCTAATTGGCACGAAAGGTCTCAAAATTGACAAATAAATAGGTCGAATGATCTTAAAATCTCCAAACTAATGGAGGGAACGTCCTTAAATCTCCAAACTAAACACGAGGCTAACACGAGGGAGAAAGAGCCCCCCCCCCACCCCTAAAAACACCGTCCTAAGGCGACAACCAGTGTGATAGTGACATAAATGATGGTAATGGTCCTGGTTACTGTGGTCACTCAAATGGTGATGTATGGTGAGGAGGTGCTAGTGGTGGGGGTGGTGGTGGTCGTGATTTGTCAGGTAATTGTGGTGGTGGTGGTGGTAGTGGTAGTGGTGGTGGTAGTGGTAGTGGTGGTGGTGGTGGTGGTAGTAGTGGCGGTGGTGGTAGTGGTCGTGATTTGTCAGGTAATTGTGGTGGTGGTGGTGGTAGTGGTAGTGGTAGTAGTGGTAGTGGTGGTGGTAGTAGTGGTGGTGGTGGTGGTAGTAGTGGTGGTGGTGGTCGTGATTTGTCAGGTAATTGTGGTGGTGGTGGTGGTAGTAGTGGTAGTGGTAGTGGTGGTGCTAGTGGTAGTGGTGGTGCTAGTGGTAGTAGTGGTGCTAGTGGTAGTGGTGGTGATGATGTTGGTAGTGATTTGTCAGGTCGTTATAGTGTGGTAGTGGTCCTGGTTACTGAAATGACCTTCGGCTGGGAAATTTTTCTATCGAAAAATGTACAAATTTATCTAGAAGGGGGATCTTGGGGATGTTTTGTTAAGCTTGATGGAATTTAAGAAAGACATATGGTAGTAAAAAGGGTCGAGTGAAAAAGTATAATAGTTCGAAGCCGTCGGAGACTCTTTATACACTGAATACAATCATCCAAATATACCTAAATATAAACTAAAAAGACGTCGCCGGTACAGAAGGGGTTAATACATAATGACATGCTTGAGATCCGGGAAAGGGGAGGACCATTAAGACAATTTATGTATATTTATGTATTATTAATTTATATGGTTGTAGCGGGGTTTATATACACTGTGTGGTCATTGTAGTGGAATATTATTGTAGGCATAGTGATTTTGATAAGTTGTTAGGCCTACATATTGTGTCGTCCCCATTTTTGGCTTGTATATTTTGCAAGTTTCACATTATAATAGTTCAAGATTGTAGATGTAGGTGTAGACAGTCCATTCATTTCATTGTAGTCGAAAATTATTGTAGGCATACTTCCAAATTGTAGATGTGGTTTGTTATGCCTGCAATCACACGCAACAATGCAAACAAACAGTACAGCATAAGACAGCAATAGTGAATATAATAACCCACGAAGCCCCACACTTATAAACAATAGAACGAATAGCTAACTCCCACAGGCTACCGAAATAATATAACCCACGAAGCCCCACACTTATAAACAATAGAACGAATAACTAACTCCCACAGGCTACCGAAATAATATAACCCACGAAGCCCCACACTTATAAACAATAGAACGAATAGCTAACTCCCACAGGCTACCGAAATAATATAACCCACGAAGCCCCACACTTATAAACAATAGAACGAATAGCTAACTCCCACAGGCTACCGAAATAATATAACCCACGAAGCCCCACACTTATAAACAATAGAACGAATAGCTAACTCCCACAGGCTAATTCCACAAGCGACTAGCCCCCCACCTCTCTCCACTACTTCCTCCTTTCCCCCCTCTCCCCCTCCCCCAACCTTCTACATGGTCTAGAAATAAATGACGGTTGAGGCGGTGGAAGAGGAGGGGAGGGGGGGGGGGGGGTGAAGAGCGTTGAATTGGGGCCTGGGGGCATCGGTGAAGGAACTGGGGGGAGGGGGGAGAGTGGGGGAGAAGGAGGGAGGGAGTAAGATAGGTAGACTAGAAAGGGGGTTACTTGGGGTGCAGCATACAGTAGGAGATACAGAAAGCAAAAACACACACATGCACGCAAACATAAATACACATGTACGAATTGCACTCACACACACACACACACACATATATCATATATATATGCGTGACATTGCGTGTGTGTGTGTGTGTGTGTGTGTGTGTGTGTGTGTGTGTGTGTGTGTGTGTGTGTGAGAGAGAGAGAGAGAGAGCGAGACTGCAATGTATATGGTGTGTTCACCTATTTCCTAGCAAGAATGTGACCACGTAGACTAGAGAAAGGCCGTATGAGTGAGTTTAATAGGACAGAGAATGATGGCCTAGTGTGTGTGTGTGTGTGTGTGTGTGTGTGTGTGTGTGTGTGTGTGTGAGAGAGAGAGAGAGAGAGAGCGAGACTGCAATGTATATGGTGTGTTCACCTATTTCCTAGCAAGAATGTGACCACGTAGACTAGAGAAAGGCCGTATGAGTGAGTTTAATAGGACAGAGAATGATGGCCTAGTGTGTGTGTGTGTGTGTGTGTGTGTGTGTGTGTGTGTGTGTGTGTGTGTGTGTGTGTGTGTGTGTGTGTGTGTGGTGGGGGGATGGGGGGGGGGGGGGCGGGGGGGGGGTAACAGACAGCCGGAAATGGGAACGAAGACAGGTGAGAAGAATTGAGGGAGAATTATTAATGGGGACAAATCTTATAAATAGGCAAAGGGAAAATATGATGGAAGGAAAATGGGAAAAAATAGAGGAGTTGGAGGGAAGGCAAGGGATATTGGAGGGCATTATATTAACCCCTTCTGTACCGGCGACGTCTGTTAAACTTTACTTTTATTCAGTTTAGAAAGGGCCTCTTCTTCTTAACCCCTTCATTACCATGGCGTCCTTTTAACTTTATTCTGGCTTTATTCAGCTTAAAAAGGGTCTCCAGCCATTAACAGGCTTCGAACTATCCCACGTAACCATTTGTCCTACCTCAGATCCTTCTTAAACGGCACAAAATCGCCTAAATATAGCCAGAATAAACTTTAAAAGACGTCGCCGGTACAGAAGGGGTTAAGGAGGCCAAGCTTATTATATCAATCTGGTAGCAACACCCTTAAGGGGAGATTTCCACTGGAGGGATTTTTTTCTTGACTCCTTTCTCCCTCATGTTTAGCCTCATTGTTTTTCTAATTGTAAGACATTTGCCCCACTATTTTGACGATTTTAAGAACTTTCAACCCATTTCTGTCAATTTTAAGACCTTTCGTGCCATTTAGGTGTCGATTTTATCATGGCGAGCGATAGCGAGCCTGTAATTTAAGAGGAACCGGCTTTCAGCCGGGACATTTTTCTACCGAAAAATGTACAAATTTATCTTGAAAGGGGCTCAAGGGGGTGTAATCTTAAGCTTGAAGGATATCTAGGGACCAAACTAAAAACCTCCCCTTAATACCTGATTAACCACTGTGTAATTGATATATATTATCAAGCAATTTGCTGCAACAACAAGTTTTTGCGAATGGGGAAATTTACAACAATACTTTAAAGTTCAACCTTTTCTCAACACACCCTGCAATTGACCACTTGTGAGTGTCAGGCTATAAGGAAGTTGGAGCCGTGACCATCGATATTAAAGAGAAATGGAAAAATAATGTTGGTTTCTGATGGATTAAAAGAATGATCAATTTGGTGTTATGTATTTATATATGTATTATGACCGTATTTTAGCTGATAATTCTGCTAAATATTGATGGCCACAGCTCCAACTTCCTTATAGAACGAAACTCGCAAGTGGTCAATTGGGTAAACGAAGACTGTTCCTTCGCGCGTTTGAAATTTAACTACTCACAAAATAAAAAGTGCTGTTGTTACTTGACTTTTGACCGTGAATGTGCAGTACCGTGTACCGGTACCGGTACTATCCCGAAGATATGTCCTCCAGTTCAAATCTTATTAGGAAAACCTCTGAAGCGGGTGAACCGTGAAAAAGACACTTGGTATATTTCATTTTTGCTCGGTACAGTTTGGAAGAAGTGTTCACGGGTTGATGAACACAACCCTGTAATACACCCACTTCCGTGGTACCTTTAAGGGGAGATGGGCGGTTTTTTTTTTTTTTTTTTTTTTTTTTTTTTTTTTTTTTATTAATTCATGTATTCCTTTATTTCTTTGTTTCCTCGCTAGACCTCCATCAAGCTTAGAAAAACACCCCCTAGAACCTCCTTCAAGATCAATATGTACATTTTTCGGTAGAAAAATTTCCCGGCCGAAGGCCGGTTCCTCTTAAAATTTCAGGCTCGCTATCGCTCGCTAGGAAAATATTTGACACCTAAATGGCACGACAGGTCTTAACATTTGACAACGAAAGGGGGCGAAAGGTGTTAAAATCACCGAACGTCTTATAATCTCAAAACAAATGGGGCTTAACACGAGGGAGAAAGGGGACCCGAAAAACGACCCTTCTCACCTTACTACAATGCCCGCACAGTCTAGTACACACGTTAGCTTGGGTGTCTTACATGTGTTTATAATTAATTAAACATATATATATATATATATGTATTAGTAAATAAGAATATAATTAAAATATAGTTTGAAAAAATATATTAATATACAAAATCGCACACCATATTACAAAGATTCATGTTGTGGCTATCTCAAACCATACGATCCAGGTAGAACGATCCAGGTAAAACGATTCAGGTAGAACGATCCAGGTAAAACGATCCAGGTAGAACGATCCAGGTAGAACGATCCAGGTAGAACGATCCAGGTAGAACGATTTAGTATTGTTTAAACTAGAGATTAACCCTTTCTATACCGGCGACGTTTTTTGTATATTATTCTAGCTGTATTTAGACGATTTTGTTCAGTTTAATAAGGGTCTGTGGTAGTCAAAAGGGTTTAAGTGAGATAGTTCAAAGCCTGTTAATTGCTGGAGGACCTATATAAAACTGAATAAAATCGTCTAATAGTAGCCGGAATGCAGTTAGAAATATATCGCGGTAAGGAAGAGATTAATTAAGACAGTTAAAAAGGGGTGTTGAAATCGCCAAAAGAATGGGCCGAACGTCTTATAATCTTAAAATTAGTGGGGCTAAACATTAGGGAGAAGGGGGGCCAGAAAAACGGTCTGCCTCCCCTTAAGACGAACCCAAATTATTCCTGTACGTTGAAGATGAAAGCCAGACAGGTAACTTGCAAGCTTGACAGATAATTAATGTAAACAAAGGTGATACAACCAACAACATAATACAACAGAAGAATTCGTAGATTGGAAATATAAAGAAATCGAATCATGCATGGGTGGAAGAAAAAAAATAAAAAAAAAAAAAAAAAAAAAAAAAACGGGGGGTGGGGGGTGGAAGAATAATGGTGGAGGAGACAAAGAATGGAAATTAGACACACACAAAAAATAGGAGCAAGAAACGTGATGGAAGGCGGGGCGGAGTGAAGGGGGTGAAGGAGGAGGGGGGGAGGGGAGAGACGAGATAAACGGGGGAAAAGGAGACATGGGAGAGAAATGAAGAGATCCTAAAGGGAATATTAGGGAAAGTGAGAGACGCAATAAATGAAGGGAAAGAAGACATGAGAGAACTGAAGATATAATATATAAGAGACAATATAATATATAAGAGACAATAATGGGAAGAATAGGCAAGGGGAGAGAATAATGCAAATGAAGGGAAAGGAAACATGAGAGAATTGAAGAGATGATATAGAAACAATATAGGGAATATTAGAAAAGGAAAGACGAGATAAATGGAGGGAAAGAAGACATGAGAGAACTGGAGAGAGAACAAAAATCGACACCTAAATGGCACGAAAGGTCTTAAAAGTGACAGCAATGGGGCGAAAGTTCGAGAAAAAACGCCAAACTAATGGGGCGAACGTCAATACTTAAGGGGAGATTTTCACCTGGAGGATTTTTTTCTGAACCTATTTCTCCCTCATGTTTAGCCCCATTGCTTGTGAGATTTAAAGACGCTTGTCCCATTAGTTTGGCGATTTTAAGAACCCTCGCCCCATTTCTGTCAATTTTAAGACCATTCGTGCCATTTAGGTGTCGATTTTTTCCTGGCGAGCGATAGTGAGCCTGTAATTTAAGGGGAACCGGCCTTCGGCCGGGAAATTTTTCTACCGAAAAATGTACAAATTTATCTTAAAAGGGGGTCAAGGGGGAGTAATTTTAAGCTTGATGGAAGTCTAGGGAATCAACTAAAAACCTCCCCTTAATGGAAAAATATGAAACTGCTATATCTCTGTATCATAATAAGACCAAGTTTATAGAATTACCACCACATTTCACTACAAAATCTTCAAAATGACAGAAATATTAATGGAAACTTAGCAATTTACTGTCAGCTGGTATGAAACAGACGATACATAGCTACTGGCACTGCAACTCCTTCAGAGAGAGAGAGAGAGAGAGAGAGAGAGAGAGAGAGAGAGAGAGAGAGAGAGAGAGAGAAAGAGAAGAGAGAGAGAGAGAGAGAGAGAGAGAGAGAGAGAGAGAGAGAGAGAGAGAGAGAGAGAGAGAGAGAGAGAGAGAGAGAGAGAGAGAGAATGGAAGCCGTGAACACAAAGAGGAAGGTGGCTGAAGGTATATTTGGTTTTCAAAGGTTAATGAAGGCCAGCGGTCTCCCTGACATGGGTATTGGACAAACAACATGTCGGACTGCTTTCATTCACCATAATTAGGCATTGAGTCAGAAAAGAAATCCTAGTAACTCATTAGATGAAGGGAAGTAGTAGCAGGTTACATAATTTTATAATGTAGACACAAATACGGTACGGAAGAATTGTGTACCGGTAATATAAAAGAGAAAATACACTAGTATATAATTATATATATATATATATATATATATATATATATATATATATATATATATATATATATATATATATATATATATATATATATATATATATATATATATATATATATATAAAGTCACACTATATTATAGAAAACATCCATGGACGTATTGATCGGGGCAATACATAGATAGCCTACTGCAGTTAGTAAAAACATAAAAATAAATAAATTAATATATAAATAAATAAATAACAAATGGTGATAAACGAAACTATAAAATAAAACCTGATAAACAAGAATACACACGATTAATACAAAAATGACTTAAGTAAAATTAGGTTAGGACGAAAATAATATACCGGTATAGGCCTATACTGTATGTAATCCCGAATTTGGACTTTATAAAAAAAAGGTGGAACAGGTCAGGTAGTGGTGAGACAGGGAGTGGATGGATAGATGGAGACAGGGAGGAAGGCCATGGGCTAGGAAGACGCGGGGGGGGGGGGGGGGGGGGGGGTGGAGATTGCTTGAGCTTGTACATGAACAAGAAGACAGATAAGAACATAATTGCTAGTGATTGCACAGGCATAAAAGGACACAGCCTATAAGAACAGGAATGCTAGAAATTGTACGGGAATAAGAAGATATATAAGAAATGAAACGCTAGATATTGAACAGGAATAAGAGGAGGGTAGACAAAAAACAGAAATGCCATAAATTGTACACCCCTGGAATACATAATTGTTAACTATTGCAGGTTATACTATCATTTATGCCAATTTGTGATATAAATTAGCATAACAATAAGAACCAAAATATACAACTTGAACTGTCCTTTCGATAACTAAAAGGGATTTTTCTGCTTACCATTTCTATACTCATAAATATCTATAATAGCATAATCAAGAATAGCTCGTAACTGTTGCCACCTATATATATTAATCCATAGACAGATACATACATACCTGTATATATATAGACTCAGACTCAGACTCAATATTTTATTTCGTAAAAGCTACATAAAACTTTGTACATAGTAAGAGAATTGTGAAGCACATTTATCTCATAGTTGGTTCACGGCTTTGAATAAAGCCGATAGAGAGAGAGAGAGAGAGAGAGAGAGAGAGAGAGAGAGAGAGAGAGACAGAGAGAGAGACAGAGAGAGAGACAGAGAGAGAGACAGAGAGAGAGACAGAGAGAGAGACAGACAGACAGACAGACAGACAGACAGACAGACAGACAGACAGACAGACAGACAGACAGACAGACAGACAGACAGACAGACAGACAGACAGACAGACAGACAGACAGACAGACAGACAGACAGACAGACAGACAGACAGACAGACAGACAGACAGACAGACAGACAGACAGACAGACAGACAGACAGACAGACAGACAGACAGACAGACAGACAGACAGACAGACAGACAGACAGACAGACAGACAGACAGACAGACAGACAGACAGACAGACAGACAGACAGACAGACAGACAGACAGACAGACAGACAGACAGACAGACAGACAGACAGACAGACAGACAGACAGACAGACAGACAGACAGACAGACAGACAGACAGACAGACAGACAGACAGACAGACAGACAGACAGACAGACAGACAGACAGACAGACAGACAGACAGACAGACAGATAGATAGATAGATAGATAGAAAGATAGATAGATAGATAGATAGATAGATAGATATAGATAGATAGATAGATAGATAGATAGATAGATAGATAGATAGATAGATAGATAGATAGATAGATAGATAGATAGATAGATAGATAGATAGATAGATAGATAGATAGATAGATAGATAGATAGATAGAGATAGATAGATAGATAGATAGATAGATAGATAGATAGATAGATAGATAGATATATATGTTTCTAGTCTCTCAGTGGGGATCGAACCATCGACCATCAGGATGATAGCCGACGCTTTAATCAATTACACCACGGCAGTCTATTGATTAAAGCGTCGGCTATCATCATGATGGTCGATGGTTCGATCCCCACTGAGAGACTAGAAACATTTAGTGGCTCACGTGTATTTGTGATATATTCTCAATATATATATATATATACAGTATATATATATATATATATATATATATATATATATATATATATATATATATATATATATATATATATATATATATACATACATGGATACATATGATGGTAGCTATATATATTTATTCGTACCGTATATAATTTAATAGATTTACTGGCAAGGATGAAAAATGGAATTCTAACAAAATCTAACAAAACTTGGATCCAGTTAATAAATGGAACAACAAACAACATTATCACACGGATGAAAACGTAAGCAGAAACACAGGCAGACAGACATGGAGAGAAAGACAGACAGACAGACCGACAAGACGGCAGGTATGGTCGGCTTCCAAGGTGTGATCCCCTTTGATATATCGCCACACACACACACACACACACACACACACACACACACACACACACACACACACACACACACACACACACACACACACACTCCCTTATAAACATATACTCATATACATACATACATACCGGTACATATACTTACTAATACACGCACACCACGCAAACACACTTTCTCACACGTACACATTCTCTCTCTCTCTCTCTCTCTCTCTCTCTCTCTCTCTCTTTCTCTTTCACACCCCATAAACCATATAGAGGATACACTGGTATTACCGGTAAAGTATAGGGAAAACACCTGTTTTTGTTCCCTTCACTGCTCTCTCTCTCTCTCTCTCTCTCTCTCTCTCTCTCTCTCTCTCTCTCTCTCTCTCTATATATATATATATATATATATATATATATATATATATATATATATATATATATATATATATATATATATATATATATATATATATATATATATATATATATATATATATATATATATATATATATATATCAGTAATACACAGAGTTTCTTTGGTATACCGGTAATGGGAGAACACCTTTTCCTTTCTTGCTCTTGTATTAAATGTATTATCTTTCAATATATACAAATATACCCATATTATATTTTGCTCTCCCTCCCTGTCTTCCTGAAGCCCTAAATTCCTTTCTTTACAACCGAAATCTTCCATTATAGACCTACGATCCTCCTCCAGGCGTGAATAAATGAGAGAGAGAGAGAGAGAGAGAGAGAGAGAGAGAGAGAGAGAGAGAGAGAGAGAGAGAGAGAGAGAGAGAGTAATGGTAAGAGTAACGCAGGATTACATAAATACATAAACAAAGGACGCACACAATCCTAATTTAATCCCTTCCCAACATTACGTAATTGTCATAATATTCTGGTTGCCATTAGACACTTTTCATTAGTACATAATCTACCTCTACAACTCAAATGGGTTAATACGATCTCACTAAACCCTCTTACTAACATAGGTCCTTCTTAAAACTGCAAAACATCGTCTAATGTTAGCCAGCATCAAAGGTAAAAGGCGTCATGGTGTTGAAGGGGTGAAAATGGAGGAGGTGTACCGCATGAGGAACACATTCCAAAATTTCCGAGAGAATATTGAAGACCATAATCCATATAGCCCCTAGCCCACCCATGTCGACATAAAGGACCATATACACTTCCATGTTTTTAATGAACAGTTATTATACATGTTCGAATCTACACTCTAGCCCACTCATAAGAATTCGTGGTCGCCCTATATTTTCCTTTCTGCAATTATAACTATCTGCATAGATTTTGGGGTAGAACTTGCTTTTCAATAAATAGTATATATATATATATATATATATATATATATATATATATATATATATATATATATTATATACCGGTATATATAATTATACCGGTATATATATATATATATATTTTTTTTTTTTTTTAGTTGATTTATATATAAACAAAAATAATGAATTCGTTTCCAGAGATATACTGTAAATCCATAATTGTAAATAGGTAAAATCCACGTATATTTATGAGTATGCTAGATAGCCTACTATGGGTGTATGCGAGTGTACCTGCAGCATAATAAAGGAGAGGCATTTCAGTGTGGTTCATCGTCACATTCAGATTCCAGTACAAAGTCATTAGCCTAAGGGAGCCCACCTCGCTGTTTTTTTCTCTTTCTCTCCCTCTCTCTTTGGCTTGTATCCATTCGGCCCCATTCAGCCTACTGTTTTAAGACGTTTACCCCCATCCAGGTGTTAATATTTTCCTGGCGAGGGGTAGCGAGCCAGCATATATATATTTTTGTTTTGACAGCTAGCTAAATTTGTAAATTTTTCGATAGAAAAATGTCTCCGGCGAAGCCGGATTTCTCCATACAATGCTGGCTCGCTATCGCTCACCAGGAAAAAATCGACACCTGGATGGGGATAAACGTCTTAAAACAGTTGGCTGAATGGGGCCGAATGGATACAAGCCAGGGAAAGAGAGAAAAGGAGAGAAAGATAAAAAAAGCCAGTGACCCCCCTTAACGTTGCCCAATTATTCACCGTATTATGCCTGGCTTACCAAACAGTCTTAGAAGTAATCAAATTGACTTCGTTTAAGTTTCAGATTTTGTCTAAGTTGAATAATTTCAAAAGTTTACATACAATTCTAACTTTAAGATAATTACGACCATCAATAATAATTTCAAAGTTAATGTTCATACAGCACAATTTTGTCTTGCTGCCATACTCTTATATCTTAGCACTGTGAAACCTATTGTCCAAATGAGCTAATGTTGTAATATTCAGACTCCGTTCATAATGAAATAGTCACATCCTTTCCTACATGAATGCCTACGTGAATGCCATTACTTTAGCTACTATGAATTACCAGATTAAATTATGGACTTCGGCTTGACAAGTTACCGGTGTCTGTAAATTGGTATCGAGGTCATTCACTTCAGAGTATAGGTTTGGAAGGGAGAGATACAATGGGTAAAACACATTGTGGGACCAGCACTCACATTGTACACACTATTATCAGTGCCCTGGAATGATAGGCTGGGGAGGTAATGTGATATCCAACCTCTGAGGGCATAGGCTGTGTGGTTTATTTACACATGTGAAGTCATTATCCAACCTCTGAATGCATAGGTTGTGTGGTTTTAATGTAAGTGAAGTCATTATCCAACCTCTGAATGCATAGGCTGTGTGGTTTTAATGTAAGTGACGTCAATATCCAACCTCTGAGGGCATAGGCTGTATGTTTTTTGCATAGTTCACCTCGACCCTTCAGCATACTATTGTACTAATGGACATACTATTAAAATTAATAGTATTCTAGACAAAATTGACAGGACATTCTTGATTAACTACCAGATTTTGGAGGACGTCTTACTCCCACATGGCTATCGGTATACTGGAGTACAGATAGATGCAAGGTGAGGTAGCTCATATATGTAGCGATCGTTTCGTAGTTTCAGTGTAGCATATTTAAGGTAGTACAAATTATATTTAGGCAGAATATATAATATAATTTAAAGAATAATTAAACGAAATATTAAAGTTTGAATTAAGCATGCACAAATTTATAACTGATGTCATAGTGACAAAACTGTGATTAGTAGTAATATCATGAACATCATTGGCAATGTCTGTTAGTGGAAGATATTATATCTTGTTGTTATTGACCACTTCTGTGGAATGATAGATTTGGTAGAAAATTTGTTTTATCTTACATAATACGAAATGGAAGATAGTCCATTGTTTTAGAGAGAATGACTAGAGGAAGGACAACTAAAGATAACACAAAAAGGTCCATGTGCCTAAAGGCATCCTCCATTCATGAAATGTTTGTAACAATAGGACTAGTTACATAGGACTAGGGACTCTGCAGACCCCCATAATCCTGCGTTAATCTCTAACCGTTTTGGTAAGATGATCCTCAGGGTATTAGAGTGTTGAGCCTATAATTGGGCTTTGTAAATTGAATTGGGGTTGTGTGGTACAGGGATCTACCTTGCTTAGGCCAATCGGCCTAAAAAAACAAAAAAAAAAAACAAAAAAAAAATCTATGAAAACATTCCACACTGATATTTGGTATTGATAAATACGCTCCCATTTTCTTATGTTCTTATGTTCTTATGACTATAGCTGTTGTATATACATTACTCAAATATGTCTTGATGATGTAATGGTTAGAGTGTTTAACACATTTGTGTGTGGTAACCCAGGTTCGAATCCCAGTGGATTGCATGCTTTCTTTAATTTCATTGAGAAGTGTTTTGTGTTGAGTGAAATTAATAAAAATATAATGTGTTTTTATACTGGTTCATATACTGGTTCATATACACTATGTATGTACCACGGTGCTCTGAGAAGGTACTGTATATCTAAGGCCTAATGGAAGCAGTGCGCAGGTAATGAAGTTATTACAATCCAGAAACTCAATGAAGACATGGCTCAAACGTGATAGCAATTGTGGCGACAATAACAACAGTGCTGCAGACGTCAACCCAGACAAGGCAGAAGACTTGTGGTGGTTGCAGTGTGGGAACTTTGACAATCATGGCAATCTCACAGAACTCGAAAAGGACATAATTCAGTTTCGGACCAATTTTAGTGGGTGAGATATGAAAGCAGATATGACCACAAACTCTTAATTGAGCCCAACGTGTGTGATATCAGTGGTAACATGTATATCATAACCACCTCACTCGCTCAAGATAAGATTCAGCTTTGTGATAGATAGCATGGGTGGTTGGTATGGCAAAAATGGAATGACCAAAATTCTTCAAATCAATTTTTTAGTTGTCACTCAACCCCTTTTGTGCTGGCGACGTCCGTTTTATTATTTGTCTAGCTATATTTTGACGATGATGTGCAGTTTATGTGGCTTAAGGGAAGATTTCCACTTGAGAGATTTTTTTCTTGACTCCTTTCTCCCTCATGTTTAGCCCCATTGCTTTTCTAATTTTAAGACGTTCGCCCCATTATTTTGACGCTTTCAAGAACTTTAGACACATTTCTGTCAATTTTAAGACCTTTCGTGCGATGTAGGTGTCGATTTTATCCTGGCGAGCGATAGCGAGCCTGTAATATAAGAGGAACCGGCTTTCAGCCGGGACATTTTTCTACCGAAAAATTTACAAATTTATCTTGAAAGGGGGTCTAGGGGGAGTAATTTTTAAGCTTGATGGAAGTCTAGGGAATCAACTAAAAACCTCCCCTTAACCTGTGGGTTAAGTGAGATGGTTCGACAGTTCGACACCTAAATGGAACGAAAGGTCCTAATGTTGACACAGAAATGAACGAAAGTATTAAAATGTCCAAACTTGTCGGGCTAAACATGAAGGAGAAGGGGAGAGGGGGGGGGGGGTCCAGAAAAAACGAAGACTTCCCCTTAAGTTGTAACGCGGGAATGAACCATGTTTTATATCTTTAACATACTTCTTAACACCAATTAAACCCAATTAATGAAAGCCTGTGATTTCACCGACTGCTGTGGTACTACTATCATTACTACCCCACTTACTAGTACCAAACATCGTGATAGTCGGTGTAGAAGCCCTCCTCAATGAAGACATGCGGAACCAAATGGGTAGGTGATTAAGGGTCCTGATACATTAACTACTGGCATTAGACACTCTTGGCAGCTAATGTAGTAGTAATGACAGTACTCCGATCCATATTAAGGGGAGGTTTTTAGTTTGTTTCCTACTCCTCCAGCAATCTTAAAATTTCACCCCCTTGACCCCCTTTCAAGACAAATTTGTACATTTTTCGGTAGAAAAATGTCCCGGCCGAAGGCCGATTACTCTTAAACTACAGGCTCGCTATCGCTCGCCAGGATAAAATCGACACCTAAATGGCACGAAAGGTCTTAAAATTGACAGAATGGGGCGGAAATTCTTAAAAATAACCAAACTAATGGGGCAAACGTCTTAAAATCTCAAAAGCAATGGGGCTAGACATGAGGGAGAAAGGGGTTCAGAAAAAAATCCTCCAGGTGGAAATCTCCCCTTAATTAAGGGGGGACGGCTATATTTTTCGGTCGATTATTTCATATATTTATTATGTTTCTAGTGTCCTCCCTAGAACTCCATCAAACTTTAAAACAACATCCATCAGATCCCCTTTCTAGATTAATTTGTAAATTTTTCGGTAGAAAAATTCGACCGGTTCTTCCAATATTACAGGCTCACTATCGTTCGCCAGGGAAAAAATCGACACCTAAATAGCACAACAAATCTTAATATTGACAAAGAAATGGAGCGAAAGTTCTTAAAATCGACAAACTAATGGGGCAAACATCTTAACATCTGAAAACTAATGGGGTTAAACATGAGGGCGAAGAGGGCCCAGAAAAGCGGCCCACCTCCCCTTTATAGTGTTGAGAGAGTACCACAACACAGAATGAAGCTATAGTTCAGCCTAGTGGTGGTAGTGGTGGTAGTGGTTGGTAGTTTTAGTAGCGTGGTGGTAGTGGTGGTAGTGGTTGGTAGTGGTGGTAGTGGTGGTAGTGGTGGTAGTGGTCGGTAGTTTTAGTAGCGTGGTGGTAGTGGTGGTAGTGGTTGGTAGTTTTGGTAGTGTGGTGGTAGTGGTGGTAGTGTGGTGGTAGTGGTTGGTAGTTTTAGTAGTGTGCTGGTAGTGTGGTGGTCGTGGTTGGTAGTGGTTGGTAGTGTGGTGGTAGTGGTGGTGGTAGTGGTGGTAGTGGTTGGTAGTTTTGGTAGTGTGGTGGTAGTGGTTGGTAGTTTTGGTAGTGGTGGTAGTGTGGTGGTAGTGGTGGTAGTGGTTGGTAGTTTTGGTAGTGGTGGTAGTGGTTGTAGTGGTGGTAGTGTGGTTGTAGTGGTGGTAGTGTAGTGGTAGTGGTTGTAGTGGTGGTAGTGGTAGTGTGGTGGTAGTGGTTGTAGTGGTGCTAGTGGTTGTAGTGGTGGTAGTGGTAGTGTGGTGGTAGTGGTTGTAGTGGTGGTAGTGTGGTGGTAGTAATGGTTGTAGTGGTGGTAGTGTGGTGGTAGTGTGGTGGTAGTGGTTGTAGTGGTGGTAGTGTGGTGGTAGTGGTTGTAGTGGTGGTAGTGTGGTGGTAGTGTAGTGGTAGTGTGGTGGTAGTGGTGGTAGTGTGGTGGTAGTGGTGGTAGTGTGGTGGTAGTGGTTGTAGTGGTTGTAGTGGTGGTAGTGTGGTGGTAGTGGTTGTAGTGGTGGTAGTGGTGGTTGTAGTGTGGTGGTAGTGGTGGTAGTGTGGTGCTAGTGGTGGTAGTGTGGTGGTAGTGGTGGTAGTGTGGTGGTAGTGGTGGTAGTGGTGGTAGTAGTGGTGGTAGTGTGGTGGTAGTTGTGGTTAGTAGTAGTGGTAGTGGTGGTAGTTGTGGTTAGTAGTATTGGTAGTGGTGGTAGTGGTGGTAGTTTTGGTAGTGGTGGTAGTGGTTGGTAGTTTTGGTAGTGTGGTGGTAGTGGTGGTAGTGTGGTGGTAGTGGTGGTAGTGGTTGGTAGTTTTGGTAGTGTGGTGGTAGTGGTGGTAGTGTGGTGGTAGTGGTGGTGGTGGTGGTAGTGTGGTGGTGGAGGTAGTGTGGTAGTGTGGTGGTGGTGGTAGTGTGGTAGTGGTGGTAGTGTGGTAGTGTGGTGGTAGTGGTTGTAGTGGTGGTAGTGGTTGGTAGTTTTGGTAGTGGTGGTAGTGGTGGTAGTGTGGTGGTAGTGGTTGTAGTGGTGGTAGTGGTGGTAGTGGTGGTAGTGGTTGTAGTGGTGGTAGTGTGGTGGTAGTGGTGGTAGTGGTGGTAGTGGTTGTAGTGGTGGTAGTGGTTGTAGTGGTGGTAGTGGTAGTGTGGTGGTAGTGGTTGTAGTGGTTGTAGTGGTTGTAGTGGTGCTAGTGGTGGTAGTGGTGGTAGTGGTAGTGTGGTGGTAGTGGTGGTAGTGGTGGTAGTGTGGTGGTGGTGGTAGTGTGGTAGTGGTGGTAGTGTGGTAGTGTGGTGGTAGTAGTGGTTGTAGTTGTGGTAGTGGTAGTGGTGGTGGTAGTGGTGGTAGTGGTTGTAGTGGTGGTAGTGGTGGTAGTGGTAGTGTGGTTGTAGTGGTGGTAGTGGTGGTAGTGGTGGTAGTGTGGTGGTAGTGGTGGTAGTGTGGTGGTAGTGGTGGTAGTGTGGTGGTAGTGTGGTGGTAGTAGTGGTTGTAGTGGTGGTAGTGTGGTGGTAGTGGTGGTAGTGTGGTGGTAGTGGTGGTAGTGGTGGTAGTGTGGGTAGTGTGGTGGTAGTGTGGTTGTAGTGGTGGTAGTGTGGTGGTAGTGTGGTGGTAGTGGTGGTAGTGGTGGTAGTGTGGTGGTAGTGGTTGTAGTGGTGGTAGTGTGGTTGTAGTGGTGGTAGTGGTGGTAGTGGAGGTAGTGTGGTGGTAGTGGTGGTAGTGTGGTGGTAGTGTGGTGGTAGTGGTGGTAGTGTGGTGGTAGTGGTTGTAGTGGTGGTAGTGTGGTGGTAGTGGTGGTAGTGGTAGTGTGGTAGTGTGGTGGTGATGGTAGTGTGGTGGTAGTGGTGGTAGTGTAGTGTGGTGGTGGTAGTGTGGTGGTAGTGGTAGTGTGGTGGTAGTGTGGTGGTAGTGTGGTGGTAGTGGTGGTAGTGTGGTGGTAGTGGTGGTAGTGGTTGTAGTGTGGTAGTAGTGGTGGTAGTGTGGTGGTAGTGTGGTGATAGTGGTGGTAGTGTGGTGGTGTGGTGGTAGTGGTGGTAGTGTGGTGGTAGTGGTGGTAGTGTGGTGGTAGTGGTAGTATGGTGGTGGTAGTGTGGTGGTAATGGTGGTAGTGTGATTGTAGTGGTGGTAGTGTGGTGGTAGTGGTGGTAGTGTGGTTGTAGTGGTGGTAGTGTGGTGGTAGTGGTGGTAGTGTGGTTGGTAGTGGTGGTAGTGTGGTGGTAGTGGTGGTAGTGGTGGTAGTGTGGTGGTAGTGGTGGTAGTGTGGTGGTAGTGTGGTGGTAGTGGTGGTAGTGTGGTGGTAGTGTGGTGGTAGTGGTGGTAGTGTGGTGGTAGTGGTGGTAGTATAGGGGAGGTGTGGTGGAGTGGTCTTGCCACTGGCCTGGTAATCCAAAGGTCCCGGGTTCAAATCCCGATGTATCAATGGGAAGATATTATTGGGATGGAATTTGTGCTGTACCTAGTATCAGTGCATTACCACAAAGCCCACCGAAACGTCAATAAAATACCCTCATTGTTCCCTGATTAAATAGCACTGTATGAATATTCCCATATTCAAAATATGCTATAGGGGTGCAATGCCTGGTGAGTTATCTGCTCAACAGGTGGCGTTGTGTGTGTGTAAGTGTGAGAGTCCGAGTGTAGCGGGTGAGACAGTGAAGCACGGGAACGAGATGGCTTCAGGGATGGGGTCGTTTCGGGCCATGAGTGAGCACCGTGCCTCATGTGAAGGCAAGATGGCAGGTGCTCGTTGTGCTCTACGTGCTTCACATGTCTCACTCCCTAGACTGGAACAAGACCTCACGGGCTTCACTGTTCATTGTAAAGCGGTGAATGTTAAGGCTCTCAGCCTATGCCCGAGAGGAAGTAAGTTGGAATATAGAAAAAAAAAAAAAAAAAAAAAAAAAAAAAAAAAGTGTGGTGCTAGTGGTGGTAGTGTGGTGGTAGTGGTGGTAGTGTGGTGGTAGTGTAGTGGTGGTAGTGTGGTGGTGGCTAACCCTTTCTGTACCAGCGACGTTTGTTAGAGTTCCTACTAGCTTTAGTCAGATAATTGTATGCAGCTTAGGAAGGATTTGTGGGTAGCTAAAAGGATTGATTGAGCTAGTTCGAAGCCTTATAATAATCACTAGAGATCCTTCCTAAGCTGAATAAAATCATCTAATAGTGGCCAGAATATAATGCTAAAAGACGTGGCCGGTACAGAAAGGGTTAACATACCGGTTGCCGTGCATATATAATGACCCCCTGGAGATGACCGTAGGAAGGGGGTAGTGCATATGGTTTTGGTCTATCATATATATATACAGTATATATATATAGTATTTATTAATCTATTTTTGAGTTTCCTCGCTAGACCTCCATCAAGCTTAAGGGGAGATCTCCACTTGAGGGAGTTTTTTCTGGACCCCTTTCTCCCTCATGTTTAGCCTCATTGTTTTTCTAATTTTAAGACGTTTGCCCCATTATTTTGACGATTTTAAGAACGTTCAACCCCTTTCTGTCAATTTTAAGACCTTTCGTGCCATTTGGTGTCGATTTTATCCAGGCGAGCGATAGCGAGCCTGTAATTAAAGAGGAATCGGCTTTCAGCCGGGACATTTTTCTACCGAAAAATGTACAAATTTATCTTGAAAGGGGCTCAAGGAGGTGTAATCTTAAGCTTGAAGGATATCTAGAGACAACACTAAATACCTCCCCTTAATACAACATCCCCAGACCCCCTTTCAAGGTCAATTTGTACATTTTTCGGTAGAAAAATGTCTCGGCCGAAGGCCGATTCCTTCTAAAATTATAGGCTCGCTATCGCTCGCCAGGACAAAAATCGACACCTAAGTGGCAAAAAAATGGGGCGAAAGGGTTTCAAAATCGCCAAACTAATGGAACGAATGTCTAAAAATATCAAAACTAATATGCTAAACATGAGGGGGTCCAGAACAACGATTACCTCCCTCAAATGACCAGATGATAGCGCGTGAACTATATAGGCTATTATTGTCCAGCTGGTGGTAAATTGCCATAGCTTCATCTTAATTATACTTAGCTATGACGAAGATTATGTGGCGAAATGTGTGGCTGATTTATGAAAACTTGGCAATGAGATGATGCAGAGACATAGCTGTTTCCTAATGATTCATTAAGGGGAGGTTTTTAGTTTGGTCCCTAGATATCCTTCAAGCTTAAGATTACACCCCTTGAGCCCCTTGCAAGATAAATGTGTACATTTTTCGGTAGAAAAATGTCCCGGCTGAAAGCCGATGCCTCTTAAATTACAGGCTCGCTATCGCTCGCCAGGAAAACATCGACACCAAAATGGCACGACAAGTCTTAAACTTGACAGAAATGGGGCGAAAGTTATTAAAATCGCCAATCTAATGGGTCGAACGTCGTAAGATATCAAAAGCAATGGGGCTAACCATGAGGGCGAAAGGGGTCAAGAAAAAAATCCCTCAAGTGGAAATCTCCCCTTAAGTCTTGAGAAATCAGCTGCTAAAGGATTCAATTGCCCATCAGCTGGAACTAAACCGATCCTTCCTAAGCTGTATAAAATCGTCATTTGAGAAGCAGAATAAACTTTATACAATGCGTCACAATCCTCAAGGGGTTAATAGTAGTAGTTGTGGTAGTAAAGGTACCAATCCTCAAGGGGTTAATAGTAGTAGTTGTGGTAGTAAAGGTACCAATTAATAAACAGTAACCCCTGGTCATGTTTAGGCCCGGGATAGAAAATGGGATATTAATAAAAGACATTATTTAATCTGGTAGCAGTAATTGGGGTGCTAAGATACCAATAATAAACTTTTTAAAACGCGTCACAATCCTCAAGGGGTTAATAGTAGTAGTTGTGGTAGTAAAGGTACCAAGTAATAAACAGTAACCCCTGGTAATGTTTAGGCCCGGGATAGAAAATGGGATATTAATGAAAGACATTATTTAATCTGGTTGCAGTAATTGGGGTGCTAAGATACCAATAATAAACTTTTTGCAATGCGTCACAATCCTCAAGGGGTTAATAGTAGTAGTTCTGGTAGTAAAGGTACCAAGTAATAAACAGTAACCCCTGGTAATGTTTAGGCCCGGGATAGAAAATGGGATATTAATGAAAGACATTATTTAATCTGGTTGCAGTAATTGGGGTGCTAAGATACCAATAATAATACAATGCATTTAGTGAAATTGGATCTCGTAGCATTAGATGTTTTAGTAATAAGCCGTGTCGTACGCTACCAAATATTATATTTAACGTACAGTCGCGCTAATAAGTGATGTCTCGGCACCAATTATGTTTTTATCAATAATTGGTATCAGCAATATTTACACATGATTTCTTCTTTTTGAGTGAGATCTACAGACATGTTCCTACACTTACCCACCCTATCCAACATCTGACAGACATTAATACAGCACTGAGCGAGACAAACGTAATGACAGCTGGGACATGACTTATTAGCGCGACTGTACCACCGTCAATATATTAACACCTGGTATCTTGGTCAAAACATAGTAACCCTAAAAATACCACATCACTAAAGTAAGATATTTTTAGTCTTGGGGTAGCAGGTGGGGGTAGCAGGTGGGGGTAGCAAACATACCAATCAAAATATGTAATCTCTTGTAATTTCTAGATCCATGGCAGTAAATGTGATAGTAACAAAACTACCAATCACTTAAATAAGACATTATGCAATTTAGTGGTAGTAGTTGGAGTAGTTAAGGGGGGATGGGCGTATTTAGTGGTAGTAGTTGGAGTAGTTAAGGGGGGATGGGCGTATTTAGTGGTAGTAGTTGGAGTAGTTAAGGGGGGGATGGGCGTATTTAGTGGTAGTAGTTGGAGTAGTTAAGGGGGGATGGGCGTATTTAGTGGTAGTAGTTGGAGTAGTTAAGGGGGGGGATGGGCGTATTTAGTGGTAGTAGTTGGAGTAGTTAAGGGGGGATGGGCGTATTTAGTGGTAGTAGTTGGAGTAGTTAAGGGGGGATGGGCGTATTTAGTGGTAGTAGTTGGAGTAGTTAAGGGGGGATGGGCGTATTTAGTGGGAGTAGTTGGAGTAGTTAAGGAGGGATGGGCGTATTTAGTGGTAGTAGTTGGAGTAGTTAAGGGGGGATGGGCGTATTTAGTGGTAGTAGTTGGAGTAGTTAAGGGGGGGATGGGCGTATTTGATCATATACTGTATTTAGCTGTCTATAATGGTTTAGTTTCCTCCCTAGACCTCCATCAAGCTTAAGAACAGCCCCCATCCCTCAAGACCCTCCTTCAAGATAAATTCTTAAATTTTTTGATGGAAAAATTTCCCGGCCGAAGGCCGGTTCCTCTTAAATTACAGGCTCGCTATAACTCGCCAGGGAAAAATCGACACCTAAATGACACGAAAAGGCTTAATGTTGACAAAGAAATGGGCGAAAGGTCTAAAAATCGCCAAACTAATGGGCCGAACGGTTTATAATTTGAAAATTATTAGGGCTAACCATGAGGAAGAAGGGGGACCAGAAACCCCCCCCCCCCCCCTCAAGAGTGCCAATGATTTAACAATAACCCCGTGGGAGTGCTTCGGTTAGTAAATGCGATAGCAACGGCACTCTCCTATTACCAAAAGAAGACACAGTTCAGCCTATAAGTCTATTGTCTTCCAGCTGGTAGTAAATTGTCATGTCTTCATCTTAATTACTTGGCTATTACGAAGGTTTAGTAGCGAAATATGTTGATAACTATGAGAACTTAGCAATAAGATGATGCAGAGACATAGTAGTTTCACATTATCCATTAAGTATCGGGAACGCAGTTGGCTAAGGGATTCAATTTATCCTCAGGTGAAAACAAACAGATTATAGATGGTAGCAGGTGGGGCAGCAAAGACACCAATGAAAATACAATACCCCCTGGTAACGAGCGTAGGACATCACTCAAATGAAGACAAGCCGTTCCAAGCGGGGGTAGTTATGGTAGTAATGACACCACTACCCCATCACTCAGGAGGGGCTAATCCAGGCGTTTAGTAGCGGGGTGTCAGCGGTGGGTCCCCGGGCGGGGTCATTATCTCTCACCGGGGGGACACCAAACATCCCATTAAGGGGGGTGACCTGCTTTTTGTTATTTCTGTCCTTTTCTCTCTTTCTCTGGATTGTATCCATTCGGCCCCATTCGGCCAACTATTTTAAGACGTTTATCCCCATCTAGGTGTCGATTTCTTCCTGGCGAGCAATAGCGAGCCAGCATTATATGAAGAAATCCGGCTTCGCCGGAGACATTTTTCTATCGAAAAATGTACACATTTAGCCTGCTGTCAAACAAAAATAAAAAATATGCTGGTTCGCTACCGCTCACCAGTAAAAATTTTACACCTGGATGGGGATAAAAGCCTTAAAACAGTAGGCTGAATGGGGCCAAATGGATACAAGCCAGAGAAAGATAGAAAAGGACAGAACAAAAACAGGTCTCCCACCTTAAGGCCCGACACAGATTACAGGGCTAGCCGCTCCACCATTGGGACTGACTGGGACTACTACCGTACGTAAGGCCAGGGTCAATTATAGGGCTAGCCGCTCCACCATTGGGACTGACTGGGACTACTACGTAAGGCCAGGGTCAATTATAGGGCTAGCCGCTCCACCATTGGGACTGACTGGGACTACTACCGTACGTAAGGCCAGGGTCAATTATAGGGCTAGCCGCTCCACCATTGGGACTGACTGGGACTACTACCGTACGTAAGGCCAGTGTCAATTATAGGGCTAGCCGCTCCACCATTGGGACTGACTGGGACTACTACCGTACGTAAGGCCAGGGTCAATTATAGGGCTAGCCGCTCCACCATTGGGACTGACTGGGACTACTACCGTACGTAAGGCCAGGGTCAATTATAGGGCTAGCCGCTCCACCATTGGGACTGACTGGGACTACTACCGTACGTAAGGCCAGTGTCAATTATAGGGCTAGCCGCTCCACCATTGGGACTGACTGGGACTACTACCGTACGTAAGGCCAGTGTCAATTATAGGGCTAGCCGCTCCACCATTGGGACTGACTGGGACTACTACCGTACGTAAGGCCAGGGTCAATTATAGATCGATCGATAAAAACACAAGCAAAAAGACTCAATAACACAATTTGGTACTTCATCAAATGCGTACAAAAAATATATATACCGTATATTTGTTTATATGTGTATGAAGGAGACAAAAGGCAAAGCTGTGTGTAACAAGTGTCCCCCCAAAAAATTGAAAGAATGATAGAGATCCCAAATTAAAGGTACGCTCGAGTCAACATATCTGGACACACGGTAAAACTGGAATAACAATTCGAGACTACATACTCTGAGTGAGGATTATAGATCGATTAACAATGGTTAAAATATTGGTAAACATATTAAAAATAACAAATACAAATCAAGTTCATCTAATAAATAATGGCAACAAGGCATATCAACCAATTGGGACTACATAAGACGAGTACAAATTTAGTAAAACTCTTTGATACTTCAGTCAATGCAAGCAAGAGAACAATTGATAAGAATAGCAGGGTTTCATCGTGTAAGTCAAGATTATACGGCCTGTGACTCGTAAAGGGGGAGGTAGCTGGTTTTTTCTCCCTCCTGTTTAGTCCCATCAACTTTGAAATTTTAAGACGTTCATTCCATTAGTTTGGCGATTTTAAAACCTTTCGCCCCATTTCTGTGTCAACATAAAGACCTTTCCTGTCATTTACGGTAGGTGTCGATTTTTTCCTGGCGAGCGATAGCGAGCCTGTAATTCTTGGAGGAACCGGCCTTCGGCCGGGAATTTTTTCTACCGATAAATGTACAAATTAATCTAGAAGGGGGATCTAATGGATGTTTATCTTAAAGTTTGATGGAGGTCTAGGGAGGAAACTAGAAAAATCATAAAAAAATTCATAAATGAGTAGATAAATAAGCCCATCCCTCCTTAAGTAGATATATAAGCCCATTCCCCCTTAAGTAGATAAATAAGCCCATCCCCCCTTAAGTAGATAAATAAGCCCCTCCCCCCTTAAGTAGATAAATAAGCCCATCCCTCCTTAAGTAGATAAATAAGCCCATCCCCCCTTAAGTAGATAAATAAGCCCATCCCCTCTTAAGTAGATAAATAAGCCCATTCCCTCTTAAGTAGATAAATAAGCCCATCCCCTCTTAAGTAGATAAATAAGCCCATCCCCCCCTTATCTAGATAAATAAGCCCATCCCAAGTAATAAAGTAGATAAATAAGCCCATTCCCTCTTAAGTAGATAAATAAGCCCATCCCCCCTTAAGTAGATAAATAAGCCCATCCCCCCTTAAGTAGATAAATAAGCCCATCCCCTCTTAAGTCCAGATTACACTGCATGTGACTCGTAAAGTATAGAATAGCGACAACACAGTGCTGAATCACAACATGAGAGTACACATTATAGATCCATCGATAATGATCTAAACAACTCTATTATAAAACAACTGGGGACTTCATCGAGTAAGTAGCGACCATAGATCAGACGATAAACAAAGGACAGGGCTTTATATTAACGTGCGGGTTGAGATTGTAGCTTATTAGTTAGAGGTGTGTGTGTGAATTTGTATTTTGTTTTTGTGTGTTCATTGTTTTCTGTTGTGTTGTCCCGATGCTGGCTCTGTCTTGAGTCAGCCAACCACAAAAAACTAAAACTAACAAAAAAAAAAAAAAAAAAGGAAAAGAATGAAAAAAGAAAAGACAATCAAAATAGCAAAAGTGGGGATTGGGCCTGAGTATATAGAATAGAATAGCATATAGTTAGAGATAATAAACAACGATAATAATTAACACCCCCGTTCTTAACATTAATCATCAATTACAAACCCCAATGTACTTGACTAAACTAATGAATAAAAGGGATTACTTCATGGGACTCTGTGGGTTCAAGATAATTCAATAATGAAAAAACAAAAATAAATCATAACATACCATTTGCACCACATCGAGCGAGGACTAAATATCGAGTGTACTGTATGTTATAATCGATGCAGATATAGAGCCACATAAAACCTATCGTGGACTCCAACGCGAGTGTGTTTCATACACCAATCAAGTAAAAAAAAAAAAAGACACCGAAACAATAAATAATATACATCAAAGAAATAATAAAAAGACACGAAAAGTGATAAAAACAAAAGTGATAAAAAAAGACACCAAAAGTGATAAAAAGACACCGAAAGTGATGAAAAGACACCAAAAGTGATAAAAACAAGTGATAAAAAGACACCGAAAGTGATAAAAAGACACCAAAAGTGATAAAAAGACACCAAAAGAGATAAAAAGACACCGAAAGTGATAAAAAGACACCGAAAGAGATAAAAAGACACCGAAAGTGATAAAAAGACACCAAAAGACACCGAAAGTGATAAAAAGACACCGAAAGTGATAAAAAGACACCGAAAGAGATAAAAAGACACCGAAAGTGATAAAAAGACACCGAAAGTGAAAAAAAGACACCAAAAGAGATAAAAAGACACCGAAAGTGATAAAAAGACACCACAAGAGATAAAAAGACACCGAGTGATAAAAAGACACCGAAAGTGATAAAAAGACACCAAAAGTGATAAAAAGACACCGAAAGTAATAAAAAGACACCAAAAGTGATAAAAAGACACCGAAAGTGATAAAAAGACACCGAAAGTGATAAAAAGACACCAAAAGTGATAAAAAGACACCGAAAGTGATAAAAAGACACCAAAAGTGACAAAGACACCAAAAGTGATACAAAGACACCGAAAGTGATAAAAAGACACCGAAAGTGATAAAAAGACACCGAATCAATAAATAATATACATCAAAGAAGTGATAAACCGGCCAAAATAGCACCGTTGAGGATTTCATTGAAGGTCTCCAGACTATAGATCAGTAGAGAAAAAAGGCCATGACTTAAGGGGAGGTTTTTAGTTAGTTCGCTAGACCTCCATCAAGCTTAACATTACAGCCCCCAGAACCCCTTTCAAGATATATTTGTACATTTTTCGGTAGAAAAATGTCCCGGCCTAAGGCCGGTTCCTCCTAAATTACAGGCTCGCTATCGCTCGCCAGGAAAAAATCGACACCTAAATGGCACTAAAAATCTTAAAATTGACAGAAATAGGGCGAAAGTTCTTAAAATCGCCAAACTAATGGGGCGAACGTTTTAAAATATCAAAAGCAATGGGGCTAACCATGAGGGAGAAAGGGGTCAAGATAAAAATCCCTCAAGTGGAAACCTCCCCTTCATCTTATGAGTAGAGACTATAGATTACTTGTAAAGATAATACACAACACAAAAGGACTACATCAAGGGAGTGGGCAATAGAGACCCCGATCGCTAATGATAAAAAGAAACAATAGAGACCGATCGCTAATGATAAAAGAAACAATAGAGACCGATCGCTAATGATAAAAGAAACAATAGAGACCCCGATCGCTAATGATAAAAAGAAACAATAGAGACCGATCGCTAATGATAAAAGAAACAATAGAGACCCTGATCGCTAATGATAAAAGAAACAATAGAGACCCTGATCGCTAATGATAAAAGAAACAATAGAGACCCCGATCGCTAATGATAAAGAAACAATAGAGACCCCGATCGCTAATGATAAAAGAAACAATAGAGACCCCGATCGCTAATGATAAAAGAAACAATAGAGACCCCGATCGCTAATGATAAAAGAAACAATAGAGACCCCGATCGCTAATGATAAAAGAAACAATAGAGACCCCGACCGCTAATGATAAAAGAAACAATAGAGACCCCGACCGCTAATGATAAAAGAAACAAGAGACCCCCAACCGCTAAGAATAAAAGAAACAATAGAGACCCCGATCGCTAATGATAAAAGAAACAATAGAGACCCCGACCGCTAATGATAAAAGAAACAATAGAGACCGATCGCTAATGATAAAAGAAACTATAGAGATCGATCGCTAATGATAACAGAAACAAGAGACCCCGACCGCTAATGATAAAAGAAACAATAGAAACCCCGATCGCTAATGATAAAAGAAACAATAGAGACCCCGACCGCTAATGATAAAAGAAACAATAGAGACCCCAATCGCTAATGATAAAAGAAACAATAGAGAACCCGACCGCTAATGATAAAAGAAACAATAGAGACCGATCGCTAATGATAAAAGAAACAATAGAGACCCCGATCGCTAATGATAAAAGAAACAATAGAGACCCCGATCGCTAATGATAAAAGAAACAATAGAGACCCCGATCGCTAATGATAAAAGAAACAATAGAGACCCTGATCGCTAATGATAAAAGAAACAATAGAGACCCCGATCGCTAATGATAAAAGAAACAATAGACCCCGATCGCTAATGATAAAAGAAACAATAGAGACCCCGACCGCTAATGATAAAAGAATCAATAGACCCCGATCGCTAATGATAAAAGAAACAATAGAGACCCCGATCGCTAATGATAAAAGAAACAATAGAGACCCCGATCGCTAATGATAAAAGAAACAATAGAGACCCCGATCGCTAATGATAATAGAAACAATAGAGACCCCGATCGCTAATGATAAAAGAAACAATAGAGACCGATCGCTAATGATAAAAGAAACAATAGAGACACCGATCGCTAATGATAAAAGAAACAATAGAGACTGATCGCTAATGATAAAAGAAACAATAGAGACCCCGATCGCTAATGATAAAAGAAACAATAGAGACCGATCGCTAATGATAAAAGAAACAATAGAGACCGATCGCTAATGATAAAAGAAACAATAGAGACTGATCGCTAATGATAAAAGAAACAATAGAGACCGATCGCTAATGATAAAAGAAACAATAGAGACCCCGATCGCTAATGATAAAAGAAACAATAGAGACCGATCGCTAATGATAAAAGAAACAATAGAGACCGATCGCTAATGATAAAAGAAACAATAGAGACCCCGATCGCTAATGATAAAAGAAACAATAGAGACCGATCGCTAATGATAAAAGAAACAATAGAGACCCCGATCGCTAATGATAAAAGAAACAATAGAGACCCCGATCGCTAATGATAAAAGAAACAATAGAGAGACCGATCGCTAATGATAAAAGAAACAATAGAGACCCCGATCGCTAATGATAAAAGAAACAATAGAGAGACCGATCGCTAATGATAAAAGAAACAATAGAGACCCCGATCGCTAATGATAAAAGAAACAATAGAGACCCCGATCGCTAATGATAAAAGAAACAATAGAGACCCCGATCGCTAATGATAAAAGAAACAATAGAGACCCCGATCGCTAATGATAAAAGAAACAATAGAGACCCCGATCGCTAATGATAAAAGAAACAATAGAGACCGATCGCTAATGATAAAAGAAACAATAGAGACCCCGATCGCTAATGATAAAAGAAACAATAGAGACCCCGACCGCTAATGATAAAAGAAACAATAGAGACCGATCGCTAATGACAAAAGAAACACTAGAGACCGATCGCTAATGACAAAAGAAACAATAGAGACCGATCGCTAATGATAGAAGAAACAATAGAGACCGATCGCTAATGATAAAAGAAACAATAGAGACCCAGATCGCTAATGATAAAAGAAACAATAGAGACCCCGATCGCTAATGATAAAAGAAACAATAGAGACCCCGATCGCTAATGATAAAAGAAACAATAGAGACCCCGATCGCTAATGATAAAAGAAACAATAGAGACCGAATCGCTAATGATAAAAGAAACAATAGAGACCGAATCGCTAATGATAAAAGAAACAATAGAGACCGATCGCTAATGATAAAAGAAACAATAGAGACCCCGATCGCTAATGATAAAAGAAACAATAGAGACCCCGACCGCTAATGATAAAAGAAACAATAGAGACCCCGATCGCTAATGATAAAAGAAACAATAGAGACCCCGATCGCTAATGATAAAAGAAACAATAGAGACCCCGATCGCTAATGATAAAAGAAACAATAGAGACCGATCGCTAATGATAAAAGAAACAATAGAGACCCCGATCGCTAATGATAAAAGAAACAATAAAATCCTGTGGCACTTCAATGCAAATCGATAGAGATAAGAAAACCAGCACTATATCATGAGTATACAGAAAATAAACTACCGGTACTAGATAATAGGAAATACACTCACTACCATCAACCCTGTCACTCTTTCAACTATGGGGGAGGCACTCGTTATAGACAGTTCTGCCTTTTACCTCCCTCAATGACATAGAAAAAAAAAAAAAAAAAAAAAAAAAAAAAAAAAAATGTTATCACGGGAGAGCATATTATAGATCGATCAATAAAGGTAACAAGAAAGAAAAAAAATCGATTAAACAATTTGGTACTTCATCTACTGTAGAGGACAGACTATAATGGATGAAAAACCAAAAAAGGAAAATGGATTTAGGATTTAATTGTGTGAGCAAAGACTTAAGTTCCATTGGTAATGATAACAAGGAGATAATAACACACATCCAGACCTCATCGTGTAATTAGAGGCTATAAATTACACTCGACGATGATTAAAAAGAAGAAGAAAAAAAAAACTATTAACTGCAATTCCTTACAATGCTTCATCTTCCGAACAAAACCCATTGATCGAATGATATAGATAAGACACTGTAACATAATCCGGGACATAATCAAGTGAAAAGGGTTAAGAGATCAGTTGATATAATAAACACGATATAACACTATCGGAATCTTCACCATAGAGAGACAAATCGATAAAGATGCACCATTAATTGAGTATGAGAATATAGTTTAGAGACAAAGGTAAACACACACACACACACACACACACACACACACACACACACACACACACACACACACACACACAGTACAGTCATTCGGTGCTTCATCGTGTGAGTTATGACTAAACACCAACCATTAACAATTATATAAGTACAATTTGATTCTTGAACGTTGGAGTAGAGCTTCTAGACCCATCGGTGCAGCCCCAAAAGGACACTAATATTTCGGAACTATATAATGATATACTTCCAGAATATAATCAATGGATACATATAACTAACAAGGACACACTTATATAGACACCATATATATTGTATATACTGTATACCGGTATATAAAGAATTCAGAATTAAAGCTCTTTCCTGGGTTTTCCCCCACCCAAGTCATCTCTCTCTCTCTCTCTCTCTGTCTCTCTCTCTATATATATATATATATATATATATATATATATATAGACAGAGAGAGAGAGAGAGAGAGAAGGACAAGTATACTTGGATACCGGTAATAACACAGATAATGTGTTCACAATTAACAGATATGCAGTAGCTAGAAAAACTGGAAGATAGAGGATAGCAGAGATTCTTACACACACACACACACACACACACACACACACACACACACACACACACACACACACACACACACACACACACACACACACACACACACACACACACACACACACACACACACATGGAGGTGCTAAGGAAGAAATATTGTGAGAAAACTGTAAGAAGACCGAGCCATATAAAACCCTGCTGTATGCAAACTTCGTGGTCCAGTAATTGATAATCTACGTCAACGCAGAAAATCCCAACTGTCACGCTAGACCCACGATAACAGGAGTGAAAAACAATGTATCGCAAACCGTGAGAAGCCAGCACACTGCAGAAATTGAAGGTATTGGCAATGGACTTATCTTATTAAGGGGAGGTTTTTAGTTAGTTCGCTAGACCTCCATCAAGCTTAACATTACAGCCCCTAGACCCCCTTTCAAGATATATTTGTACATTTTTCGGTAGAAAAAATTCCCGGCCGAAGGCCGGTTCCTCCTAAATTACAGGCTCGCTATTGCTCGCCAGGAAAAAATCGACAACTAAATGGCACGAAAAATCTTAAAATGGACAGAAATGGGGCAAAAGTTCTTAAAATCGCCAAACTAATGGGGCGAACGTCTTAAAATATCAAAAGCAATGGGGCTAACCATGAGGGAGAAAGGGGTCAAGATAAAAATCCCTCGAGTGGAAGGAAATCTCCCCTTAATCAGCTGATATAGTTCCAAGACGCTCTACACTCGCATACTGTTTTACTGGCACGCATTAAGATCACGACGAAGAACGGAACTTTATGCGGGCAACTATAATTAACCCCTTGAAGCTCTGACGCGTTTTAGCAGTTTATTTTGGCTTACCATTAGACGATTGTATGCAGCTTAGGAAGGCTCTGTGGGTATTAAACGGGTAAAAGCTCTCTCAATCAACCCTCTGACTTCCATATACCCTTCATTATATGCATACAATCGTCTAATAATTACCAGAAAATAGAAAAAACAAAAATGCGTTTTGGAGCTTGAAAGGGTTAATAGTAAGTTGTGACGTTCGAAAGCTGTATTGAGCCCTTACAGTACCGGGTATATATCTTACCTGTATTAAGGGGAGGTATTTAGTTTAGTCCCTAGATATCCTTCAAGCTTAAGATTACACCCCCTTGAGCCCCTTTCAAGATAAATTTGTACATTTTTCAGTAGAAAAATTTCCCGGCTGAAAGCCGGTTCCTCTTAAATTACAGGCTCGCTTGCGCTCGCCAGGAAAAAATCGACACATAAATGGCATGAATGGTCTTAAAAGTGACATAAATGGGGTGAAAGTTGTTAACATCGCCAAACTAATGGGGCGAACGTCTTAAAATCTCAAAAGCAATGGGGCTAAACATGAGGGAGAAAGGAGGTAAAGAAAAAAATTCCTCAAGTGGAAATCTCCCCTTAAGCCTCCAGAATACGGTAATAAGGTACCCGTAGTAAATACACTAGTAGTATTGATCAGATATGCTTTAACCCCTTCAGTACCATGACGCCCTTTTTGTCTTTGATTCTGACTAAAACCAGACGATCTTCTGCAGTATTGCTCCTTGCTATGTAAAAACAAGTATAGCTTCAGAGCTCTTAAACGGTCCCAATAGTGTAGATGCTTTACCGAATTTATATGCAAGCTGAAGTTTCTTTGTACGCTCTCTAAGTCCTATATATCCCCTTCTTTATATGGGGACGTTAATACGTTACAATACTCTAGCTGCGGCAGTACTAACTATTTGAAGAAGGTTATCATTGGCAACTCCCGGCGCGTTCTAAATGTACGGTGGCGCTAATAAGTCCTGTCTAGGCTGTCATTACGTTTGGCTCGCTCTGTGCTGTATTAATGTCTGTCAGATGTTGAATAGGGTGGGTAAGTGTAGGAACATGGTTGTATATGTCACTCAAAAAGAAGAAATCATGTGTAGATATTTCTGATAACAGTTATTGATCAAAACATAATTGGTGTCGAGACATCACTTATCAGGCCGACTGTACGTAGAATCCAACCTGCTAGCCGTTTCGCAGCTGCAACTTTGACCTGGTGATGTATTTTTGTAAACTAATATTTTCAGACATTAACACCCTGAGGTCTTTCACACTGTCTTTACGTTCTAGAATGTGGTTAGATTCTGTTTTGTAATTTGTGTTCCCTTTAAGGGGAGGTATTTAGTTGATTCCCAAGACTTCCATCAAGCTTAAAATTACTCCCCCTTGACCCCCTTTCAAGATAAATTTGTACATTTTTCGGTAGAAAAATGTCCCGGCCGAAGGCCGGTTCCCCTTAAATTACAGGCTCGCTATCGCTCGCCAGGAAAAATGGACACCTAAATGGCACGAATGGTCTTAAAATTGACAGAAATGGGGCGAGGGTTCTTAAAATCGCCAAACTAATGGGGCAAGCGTCTTTAAATCTCACAAGCAATGGGGCTAAACATGAGGGAGAAAGAGGTTCAGAAAAAATCCTCCAGGTGGAAATCTCCCCTTAACAACATTACCCTCTCCATAACGTAATAGTTGGATTGTTTCTTGGTGGAGGTGGTGAGGGTGGTGGAGGTGGAGGTGGTGGTAGTGAGGTTAGTGGTGGTGGAGGTATTGAGGGTGGTGGTGGTGGTGGTGGTGGAGGTGGAGGTGGTGAGGGTGGAGGTGATGGAGGTATTGAGGGTGGTGGTGGTGGTGGAGGTGGAGGTGGAGGTGGTGGTAGTGAGGGTGATGGTGGTGGTGGAGGTATTGAGGGTGGTGGTGGTGGTGGTGGTGGAGGTGGAGGTGGTGAGGGTGGAGGTGATGGAGGTATTGAGGGTGGTAGTGGTGGTGGTAGTGGTGGTGGAGGTGGAGGTGGAGGTGGTGAGGGTGGAGGTGATGGAGGTATTGAGGGTGGAGGTGGAGGTGATGAGGGTGGAGGTGGTGAGGGTGTGAAGAAAGGCAGATCAACTACGTGTCCAGCAAGTCACAGGGACACTTTATTGCTGCCATTATTTATAATCTCCACCCCCCCCCCCCCTCCCTGCTCTAACCCTACCATTCTGGTCCTCTCTTTCTCCATTTTGTTTTTCATTACTGTTTATATGGCATTAAGTCGGTGTCACACGAGCCGTTTTTCGAGCAATTTTTACGGGCAATTATGGTTTGGCGGCTTAAAAAATTACACTTTATCAAAATGCAACCGCCTAACATACTCTACCTTCAGTCCAGTTACCGATACCAGTGCAAAAAAGTCCCGAACTATAACGAGAAAAAACTTGCTCATGAAAAATTGACGGAAAAATCACTCGTGTGACAGTGGCTTTAGAGTGGTATATATGTTATTACCTGTTGCATGTAATGTTGTCTAATTTTGTAAACATAACAATTATTGTAATTATTGTAAACATAACAAATATTGTATCTCATCTGTAAAATGGTAGTTGTTTCACCAGAGGTGTAACAACTATTTGAGCTAAATGTTCAATAAACGAACCCCCATGGACAAAATTGAAAATATCTCTCTCTCTCTCTCTCTCTCGCTCTCTCTCTCTCTCTCTCTCTCTCTCTCTCTCTCTCTCTCTCTCTCTCTCTCTCTCTCTCTCTCTCTCTCTCTCTCTCTCTCTCTCTCTCTCTCCTAATCCTGCCACAGACATTTGTCCCAGGGCAGTCTTCCCTTTCCATTTTTCCCTTACTCACTCTAAACTACTGTTTGGACACTTGACCATCAGTGTTTTGGAGGGCAAGCAGCCTTGAGGGGTCGCTGGATCTGTTGTTGCTTGATTTACTTCTTTGTACTATTCTGTAATTAAAGTAAATTCTATAATTTAGCTTTTCATTGTTTACTCTTGTTTCTATGTTTATGAAGAAGACAAAAGGCTATGTGTATGAAGAAGACAAAAGGCTATGTGTATGAAGAAGACAAAAGGCTATGTGTATGAAGAAGACAAAAGGCTATGTGTATGAAGAAGACAAAAGGCTATGTGTATGAAGAATACAAAAGGCTATGTTGTTTGTAACCAGTGTACCCCCCAAAGTTGAAAGAGTGATAGACAGCCAAATTCAAGTTACGTTCGAGTCCAAATGTCTGGACACACTGAGCTTGAAGCAACTTAAGTCATAGGATGAGGGAACGATAGATTGAGGGAGAGAGTTCCAGAGTATACTTATTGAGTAGAAGAATCGATTGAAACAAGAAACAATTGACTAGGAAAATCGGTTCACTCTAGGGTTAGAGAGTTGTACAGAGAAGGGGTGGGAATGTGTTGAAAGGCAGATGCCACCCATTCTCCGTAAGGGAGGAGGTATACACTGAAAGTACTCTAAAGAACACTGATTATTGTAACAACGATAGACGAGTGAGCGGGATGCAACACTGCAGCGGGTAGTGAGAGACTGTAGGGAATTAGTGAGAGGAGGCGAGTTGAAGAGACGAAATGTTTAGGACTGTACCCTTTCAGAAAGTGCGGTATAGTTGAAACCTGCCCACGCATGCCAACAATACTTAAGGGGAGGTTTTTAGTTTATTCCCTAGACCTCCATCAAGCTTAAAAGTACACCCCATAGACCCCCTTTCAAGATAAAAAATAAATTTTTCGGTAGAAAGATGTCCCGGCCGAAGGCCGCTTCCTCTTATATTACAGGCCAGGAAAATATTTACACCTATATGACACGCAAAGTCTTACTATTGACAAATAAATGGTGCGAAAGCTCTTAAAATCGCCAAAATAATGAGCAGAACGTCATAAAATCTGAAAACTAATGGGGCTAAACATGAGGGAGAAGGGGGCCCAGCAAAACGACCCCCCCCCCCCAGACAGCAACACTAACGGGTACACCATAATATAATATAATACGGGTAACCTGCAACACTCTCTAAAGCCGGTATCACACGAGCGCTTTTTTCCCCTCAACATTTATCCTCAACACTGGTCTGACAGCTTATGAGGTCAACATTTAAAATATTTCTGTTACCTAAATTCATCCATCATCAGTCTAGTTTCCGATACCAGTGCATCCCCATACAAAGCAGGTGAAATAAATGACGTAGAGAGTGTACAAAGAAATTTCACTTCGCATATAAGTTCGATAAAACATCTACACTGTTGGGAGCGTTTAAGAGCACTGAATCTGTACTCACTGGAACGTAGAAGAGAACGTTACCTAATAATATACACGTGGAAAATCGCAGAGGGTTTAGTACCAAACCTACATACTCCGATAGTCATGAAATTCAGTGATAGGAGAGGCTGGGAATGCGAAATCCCCCGGATGAATAACAGGGGTGCTATGGGCTCTCTGCGAGAGGGCTGGTTATCACACAGAGGCCCACGTCTCTTCAAGAAACTCCCACGGCGAGTAAGAGACATGAGGGACATCTCGTTAGACAACTTCAAGAGAGCCCTAGATGTCGAACTGCAAAAAGTGCCAGACGAGCCCATCCTCGCAAGGGAGCGAGCTGTCGCTTCAAACAGTCTACTGCACCAAATCACCACCCATAACGAGGGGCGTCGCGCTCCTTGGTGCCGCTAGAAGAGCGGCGAACACATCCAAAGGTATCCAAAGGTAAAGGTAAGTGCCAAATATTCCAGAAATGTTGTCAGAATAATGTTGGTCATCGAATGTTGACTATAAAAGCTCTCGTGTGATAGCGGCTTAACTTTGCCTACAGGGATAACTGCAAAGGGCAGTTAAGGGGAGCTGGGTCATTTTTCAGGTCCCTCTTCTCCCTCATGCTTAGCCCCTTTAGTATTCAGATTGTAGACGTGCGGCCCATTAGTTTGCCGATTTTCTGACCTTTCGCATCTTTTATTTGTCAATATCAAGCCTTTTCGTGTCACTTAGGCGTCCATTTTTTCCTGGCGAGGGATAGTGAGCCTATAATTTAGGAGGAACCGGCCTTTGGCCGGGACATGTTTCTAGTGAAACATAGATAAATATATCTCGACGGGGGGTCTTGAGGGTAGTCTTAAAAGCTTAATGGAGGTCTTGGGAGGAAACTGAAAATGATACATGAATAAATACATAAATAAATACATAAATAAATACATACAAATTAATTCAACTCCGCCTATAAATACCCTGGCCAGTCCGACCTGTAAAGTAGGTGCCCAGGTTCCACTCTGTGAAGAGATAAAGCTGGCTTCTGGCCATGAACAAAAAAGTAAATACATACCGGTATACAAATAAATAAATAAATAAAAGAGATAGATAATTAAATAAATACATAAATATAATACATAAACAACGAATACATTACAATGTTAATATATAAATATATATAACAATAAAACACACATATTTTACACGAATACAAAAGAAATAAACAAATGAATAAATGAATACAAAATTAATCCAATACACTACAGCTGCATGTCTGGATCCTTGTGTCCTTATATATCTCTCTGCAAGTACCGGTATTTATCTGTCTACAAATGTTCTTCCTTGTTCCTGATCACTACTAAACAGTCAATTCTACACTTGTTTCTTGTTCATAGATAATGTATTTATCTCCCCCTCCCCCCCACCCCCCCACCCCCATCATAATTCTCGCTCACTCTCACTCATTATCACACCTCTCACACCCTTCACTCACTCTCACAGCCTCCCACACACTCTCACACCCTCTCACTCACTCTCACACCCTCTCCCTCACTCTACACCCTCTCAATCACTCTCACTCTCACACACTCTCTCACTCTCACTCACTCTCACTCACTTTGTACTTCCTTTGTACTCCTTTGTACTCTCACACCCTCTCACTCTCACACTCTCTCTCATTCTCACTCACTCTCACACCCACACACTCTCAATCACTCTCACTCTCACACACTCTCTCATTCTCACTCACTTTCACACCCTCTCACACCCTCTCACTCACTCTCACACCCTCTCAATCACTCACACTCTCACACCCTCTCAATCACTCTCACTCACTCACACACTCTCTCACCCTCTCACTCACTCTCACACCCTCTCACTCACTCTCACACCCTCTCACTCACTCTCACACCCTCTCACTCACTCTCACACCCTCTCACTCTCACACACTCTCTCACCCTCTCACTCACTCTCACACCCTCTCACTCACTCTCACACCCTCCCACTCACTCTCTCACTCTCACACACTCTCTCACTCTCACACCCTCTCACCAATTCTCTTTCTAATTTACATCAACGACATAGATGAGGGTCTCACATGTACAATCTCAAAATTTGCTGACGATACAAAAATTGCAAATAGCGTACTCTCAAAAGAACAAGTTGACGATATGCAACACAATCTAGATAAATTGTCATGTTGGGCCCAAATTTGGCAAATGAGTTTCAATGCGGATAAATGTAAAGTACTACATATCGGATACCTAAATGAGAAAGCAAACTATTCGATGAATGGCACTCAGCTTAAGAATGTAAACAGAGAAACCGATCTGGGAGTAACAATATCCAGTAACCTAAAACCGAGTCAACAATGTTCAGAAGTTGTTAAGGCAAACAAAATAATTGGCTTTATAGACAGGTCATTTGAGCATAAATCCAAAGACGTTATCCTAACCCTTTACAATTCCTTAGTCCGCCCTCTTCTGGAATACTGCGTTCAATCCTGGTGCCTTTATTACCAAAAAGATATAAACAAGCTAGAACGAGTTCAACGTAGAGTTGCCAAAATGATACCTAGCCTAAAGAACAAACCATACGAAGAGCGTCTTAGAGAATTAAATATATTTCCTTTAACCCAGCGCAGATTAAGAGGTGACTTAATTCAAGTGTTCAAAATCATCAAAGGCATCGACAATATGAACTGTAGTAAGTACTTCACTATCGACCAATCTAATTACACGCGGGGAAACGGTTGCAAAATTATTGGTAAATCTTTTAACTCACACGATTCTAAGAATTTCTTCTTCAATCGAGTTGTCAACTTGTGGAATGGGCTTCCCCGAGACGTTATAGACTGCAGCACCGTTGATTCATTTAAACTCCGCGCTTAGACAAATATCTCGCATCAAACCCGCGACTGACTGCGTTTGTAAATGAATAACTTTATTTTATCCCCCCCTCAGTTACTAACCCATCTGTCCCCTACTAACTTCCTAATCCTGCCACGGACATTAGTTCCAGGGCAGTAGTTCCCTTTCCAATGTTCCCTTACCCACTCTAAACCACTGTTTGGACACTTGATCCTCAGTGTTTTGGAGGACAAGCAGCCTAGAAGGGTCACTAGATATGTTGTTGCTTGATTTCCTTTGTACTCCTTTGTACTCTCACACCCTCTCTCACACTCTCAATCACTCTCACACACTATCACTCACTCTCACACACTATCACAACCTCTCAATCACTCTCACACTCTATCACAACCTCACACCCTCTCAATCACTCTCACACCCTCTCACTCAGTCTCACACCCTCTCACTCACTCTCACACCCTCTCAATCACTCTCACACACTATCACAACCTCTCACACCCTCTCAATGACTCTCACTCACTCTCTCTCACAACCTCTCACAACCTCTCACTCACTCACACACACTCACACACACTCTCACACCCTCCCAAACCCTCTCACACCCTCCCAAACCCTCTCACACCCTCCCAAACCCTCTCACACTCCCTCCCTCACATCCTCTCACTCACTCTCACACCCTCTCCCTTACTCTCACTCACTTTCACATACTCTCACATCCTCCCACTCACTCCCTCCCTAACACCCACTCACTCCCTCTCACACCCTTCACGCACGGCCGAGTAGCTGATAATAAGGGTGAATATAGTGAACACCCTCATTAGTCCTGCTATCTGGCCTATTAATCACCTACCTATAATGAGCCCCCCCCCCCCACCTATATTATATAGATGGAGGGGGCGGGGGTTTCTAGTATTTGACTAATAGGGCTCTCTCTCTCTCTCTCTCTCTCTCTCTCTCTCTCTCTCTCTCTCTCTCTCTCTCTCTCTCTCTCTTCTCTTCTCTTTGTCTATCTAGCTATATAATATTCTCTCTCTCTCTCTCTCTCTCTCTCTCTCTCTCTATATATATATATATATATATATATATATATTCCCTCTCTCTCTCTCTCTTAATAATAATAATTAATATAATAATACATTATTCATTACATGCTCAGTAGCGTATCAGCCTCAACAATTACACAAAGACATAACGGTACGGTCTGTTACCCGACTAAAGATATAATACGGTACACCAAACACCTCCCAGCACCACCGTCATTAGTTTAACCCCTTCTGTACCGACGACGTCCTTTTACTGCTATTCTCGCTATATTTAGACCATTTGTACAGTTAAAGAAGGATCTGTGGTAGTAAAAAGGGTTAAGGGGAGGTTTTCAGTTTGTTTCCTACTCCTCCAGCAATCTTAAAATTTCACCCCCTTGACCCCCTTTCAAGATAAATGTGTACATTTTTCGGTAGAAAAATGTCCCGGCTGAAGGGCGATTACTCTTAAATTACAGGCTCGCTATCGCTCGCCAGGATAAAAATCGACACCTAAATTGCACGAAAGGTCTTAAAATTGACAGAATGTGGCAGAAATTCTTAAAATCACCAAACTAATGGGGCAAACGTCTTAAAATCTCAAAAGCAACGGGGCTAGACATGAGGGAGAAAGAGGTCAAGAAAAAAGTCCCTCAAGTGGAAATCTCCCCTTAAGTGAGATAGCTATATTTAGACGATTTTGTAAAGTTTAAGAAGGATCGGTGATAGTCAAGAGGGTTAAGGGGAGATCTCCACGTGAGGGATTTTTTTCTTGACCCCTTTCTCCCTCATGTTTAGCTCCATTGCTTTTGATATTATAAAACGTTTGCCCCATTAGTTTAGCAATTTTAAGAACTTTCACCCCATATTAAGACCTTTCGTGCCATTCAGGTGTCGATTTTATCCTGGCGAGCGATAGCGAGCCTGTAATTTTAGAGGAACCGGCCTTCGGCCGGGACATTTTTCTACCGAAAAATGTACAAATTTATCTTGAAAGGGACTCAAGGGGGTGTAATTTTAAGCTTGATGGAGGCCTAGGGAACAAACTAAATACCTCCCCTTAAGTGAGATCATTCGAAACCTGTTAATTGCTGGAGGCCCTTATTAAACTGAATAATATCGTCTAATAGTAGCCAGAATAAAGGAGTTAAAAGGACGGCACCGGTACTGAAGGGGTTAATGTAATTGTCAATGAATATCCGTGTCCTGAAGTACGTGAGAGTAACTAATCAAATATCACAATCAATAGTTCAATATCACAATCAATAGTTCAATATCACAATCAATAGTTCAATATCACAATCAATAGTTCAATGCGACTCATATCAACAACTACTGCATAATGAGAAACACAATCACCGATACTATATCATGAATTACAACATACCTGTCTAAAGTAGCACCGAAGGTAAATAATTAACACGATGATTAGTATTAGCATTAAGGGGAGGTACCGGTATTTAGTTTGTTCCCTAGACCTCCATCAAGCTTAAAATTACACCCCCTTGAGTCCCTTTCAAGATAAATTTGTATATTTTTCGGTAGAAAAATGTCCCGGCTGAAAGCCGGTTCCTCTTAAATAACAGGCTCGCTATCGCTCGCCAGGAAAAAATCGACACCTACAGTAGATGGCACGAAAAGTCTTAAAATTGACAGAAATGGGGTGAAAGTTCTTAAAATCGCCAAACTAATGGGGCGAACGTCTTAAAATATCAAAAGCAATGGGGCTAACCATGAGGGAGAAAGGGGTCAAGAAAAAAAATCCCTCAAGTGGAAATCTCCCCTTAACAGCAACGTTTTATATATAAGAAAACAAACAATGAATATAACGCAATGCCTATCATAGTATCGATCAAAAGCAATGCCTATCATAGTATCGATCAAAAACAATGCCTATCATAGTATCGATCAAAAACAATGCCTATCATAGTATCGATCAAAAACAATGCCTATCATAGTATCGATCAAAAACAATGCCTATCATAGTATCGATCAAAAACAATGCCTATCATAGTATCGATCAAAAACAATGCCTATCATAGTATCGATCAAAAACAATGCCTATCATAGTATCGATCAAAAACAAGGCCTATCATAGTATCGATCAAAAACAAGGCCTATCATAGTATCGATCAAAAACAAGGCCTATCATAGTATCGATCAAAAACATTACCGTCTCAAACATCACTGACAATACAAACTATTGTATGACAATCATCTGTTCAATACCACTAATAATAGGATTTTATTATAAATCACAATCACCAATATTAAGAGGAGGTATTTAGTTTGTTCCCTAGACCTCCATCAAGCTTAAAATTACACCCCCTTGAGTCCTTTTCAAGATAAATTTGTACATTTTTCGGTAGAAAAATTTCCCGGCCAAAGGCCGGTTCCTCTTAAATTACAGGCTCGCTATCGCTCGCCAGGATAAAATCGACACCTGAATTACACGAAAGGTCTTAATATGGGGTGAAAGTTCTTAAAATCGCCAAACTAACGGGGCGAACATCTTACAATCTCAAAAGCAATGGGGCTAGACATGAGAGAGAAAGGGGTCAAGACAAAAGTCCCTCAAGTGGATATCTCCCCTTAAGCCAACACAGTACCTCGAATTACAACAACACAATCAATACAGTAAATACCATAGGCTACTCCAATCAATAGTAACTACCAATCAATCGTTCATACCAATCAATAGTTCATACCAATCAATAGTTCATACCAATCAATAGAAAATACCAATCAATAGTAACTACCAATCAATAGTTCATACCAATCAATAGTTCATACCAATCAATCGTTCATACCAATCAATAGTTCCATACCACTCACAATAAACTACTGCGGTACACTGTATCACAATAAACCCCAATTATCACTACAATACCACGAATACAATACCGCAAATACAACACCACCTGAATAACAAACTACCGGTACGACAATCAATAGGTCGATACAGGTAACAATCCACCACAATTACTGCTAACAATAACCTGCAGACCCACCGTATAGCCTGTAGCATCAGTCAATGTCAATAATATAAGTACAAGTTACAATAGCTGGATACAACTACTTAACCCTTTCACGCATTTATGACGCAGAGGTTGCCAGATTAGCAATAAGAAATAAGAGTTCTCTCACTCTTATAATTACCTCTCCAAAATTAGTTTTCTGCCCACAGCTAACTCAAAGACAACTGCAGAGGTTGAAGTAACTAAACTAAAGGTTTCTAAATACCCCTGATGGTAATAAAGGCTTTAAAGTATCCCCAATAGGCTCAAAATCGCGTCATATGTCGGAGAGGGTTAAAACTGCACAATACCGAGAGCCAATACTATTAAGGGGAGGTTTTTAGTTCGTTCCCTAGAATTCCATCAATCTTAAAATGACACCCCCTTGAGCCCCTTTCAAGATAAATTTGTACATTTTTCGGTAGAAAAATGTCCCGGCTGAAAGCCGGTTCCTCTTAAATTACAGGCTCGCTATCGCTCGCCAGGATAAAATCGACACCTGAATTGCACGAAAGGTCTTAATATGAGGTGAAAGTTCTTAAAATCGCTAAACTAATGGGGCAAACGTTTTATATCAAAAGCAATGGGGCTAAACATGAGGGAGAAAGGGGTCAAGAAAAAAAATCCCTCAAGTGGAGATCTCCCCTTAAGGCGGTGTCACACGAGCTCTTTTTCCGTCATTTTGTATGGGCAACTGTAATCTGGCATCTTCAAAAATTACACACACACCCGCAATCACAAAAAAAAAAAAAAAAAAAACGCACACACACGCGCGCGGAATCACACACCCACCCACCCACACACACACACTATGCGTAATCTGACCGTTACTCGTGTGCCACAATTACGATCATATAATATACTGTACAGTACCGTACCTATGAATATGCCGAGAGAGAGTGAGATAATAAAAGCGCGTGTGTCCGTGTGTGTGTGTGATTGCGTGTGTGATTGCATGTACGTGTGTGTGTGGGTGTGCGTACGTGTGTGTGTGTGTGTGTGTGTGTGTGTGTGTGTGTGTGTGTGTGAGGGAGAAGAGGGATGGGTCAACGCACCTAGCATGCACAGGTAACAAAGTACTACCTGCCTCTCTCTGTGGGGGGTGGGCTCTCTCTCTCTCCCTCTCTCTCTCTCTCTCTCTCTCTCTCTCTCTCTCTCTCTCTCTCTCTCTCTCTCACTCCCTCTCTCTCTCTCTCTCTCTCTCTCTCTCTCTCTCTCTCACACACACACACACACACACACAAGTGTTTCGCAGATCTCCAGTCTAATTACACAAGAAGAAATGGTTTCAAGATAGTTGGAAAATGTTTCGAGTCATGCCGAGGTTAGGATTTTTTCAACCGAGAAGTAATCGTTTGGATTATTTTGGCATGCAACGTTTAATTATGAGACTGCCTGGACTTTCATAATTCGATTAGATATATTATAGTAACCAAATCTTCATCTAGATAATTTCATAAATTAAAGTAAAAGTTAGTGAAATGAGCCATGTGCATAGAGCTATATTCTGTTTAATTTCATCTGACGGTAAATTGAATCCCTGAGCAGCTAATTTATCGATACTTAATGGAACAATATATAACTTTGCGACACTGTTTACAAAATTAGCACCATATTTCACTACAAAATCTTCAACATAACTGAGAAATCTTGACGGGAACTCTGCAATTTACCGTCAGTTGAAAAAAACAAAACAGGGTATAGTTTGTCTGTTGCTGTTCCCTTTCCTTTGATGTTAACACCTTTTGTGCCATTTAGGTGTCGATTTTTTTCCTGGCGAGCGATAGAGAGCCTGCAATTTCAAGGGCCATTTTTCTACCGAAAAATGTACAAATTTATCTAAAAGGGGGGTCTAGGGGGGTCTAGGGGGGTCTAGGGGGTGTTTTTTTTTACCCCTTCTGTACCGGTGACGTCTATTTCGTTAGCCTATATTCTAACAACTATTAGATTATTATATTCGGCTTAGGAAGGATCTCTAGTAATTAAATATAGTAATCTAGTAATTTAATCCTTTTAGCTACCACAGATCCTCCCTAAACTGAATACAATCGTCTAAAATTAATATAGTTAGACAAAAATTGATATGACGCTATAGAAGGGGTTAAGCTTGATGGAGGTCTAGTGAGGAAACTAAACAAATTATATATATATATATATATACTAAGGCCGTGCACTGCTTGGTCATAAAACGTAAACCAATTTTTGGGGAATCTTAGTCACCGATAAAACAAGAATTATGTGCAGTTAAAATCTACATAAAACTTGTTGCAGTAGAAAATATCTCCCAAGAATGTTGAAGGGGAGAAGGTTGCTTTTTCTGGACCCCCTTCTACATGTTTAACCCAATTTGTTTTGAGTTTTTAAGACGTTCGCCTCATTAGTTTGGCGATTCGAAGACTTTTCACCCCATTTCTTTGTCAATATTTAGACCTGTGCAATTTAGGCGTCTATTTCTTCCTGGTGAGCGATAGCGAGCCTCTAACATTGACGTAACCAGACTCCGGCCGGGACATTTTTCTATCGAAAAAAGTAAAAATATCTTGATTTTTTTTTTTTTTTAAAGGGGGGTGACCTGCTTTTTGTTATTTCTGTCCTTTTCTCTCTTTTTCTGGCTTGTATCCATTCGGCCCCATTCAGCCAACTATTTTAAGACGTTTATCCCCATCTAGGTGTCGATTTCGCTGGCGAGCGATAGCGAGCCAGCATTATATGAAGAAATCCGGCTTCGCCGGAGACATTTTTCTATCGAAAAATGTACAAATTTAGCCTGCTGTCAAACAAAAATAAAAAATATGCTGGCTCGCTACCGCTCACCAGGAAGGAATCGACACCTGGATGGGGATAAACGTCCTAAAACAGTAGGCTGAATGGGGCCAAATGGATACAAGCCAGAGAAAGATAGAAAAGGACAAAACAAAAACAGGTCACCCCCCTTAATGGAGGTCTAGGGAGGAAACTTAAAAAAATAACTAAATAAATAAATAAATAAATAAATAGATAAATAAATAACTTAAATAAATAAATAAATAAATAGATAAATAAATAAATAGATAAATAAATAACTTAAATAAATAAATAAATAAATAAATATTAAATAAATAAATAAATAAATAAATAAATAGTAAATAAATAGTAAATAAATAAATAAATAGTAAATAAATAAATAAATAAATAAATAGTAAATAAATAAATAGATAAATAAATAACTTAAATAAATAAATAAATAAATAAATAGATAAATAAATAACTTAAATATGCAAATAAACACGGCCATCCTCCCCCCCCCCCCCCCCCTAAGGGGAGTTCTCCACTTGAGGGATTTTTTTCTTGACTTCTTTCTCCCTTCTTTCTCCTTTCATGTTTAGCCCCATCGCTTTTGATATTATAAAACGTTTGCCCCATTAGTTTAGCGATTTTAAGAACTTTCGCCCCATATTAAGACCTTTCGTGCAATTCAGGTGTCGATTTTATCCTGGCGAGCGATAGCGAGCCTGTAATTTAAGAGGAACCGGCCTTCGGCCGGGAAATTTTTCTACCGAAAAATGTACAAATTTATCTTGAAAGGGATTCAAGGGGGTGTAATTTTAAGCTTGATGGAGGTCTAGGGAACAACGAAATACCTCCCCTTAAGTTGTTATTATAGCTCGTAAATATGCCAAATGGTTCTAAAAATATATTATCTCTCAGGATACACCGCGTTCAATATGATATACCCGGTACCCACCCACAGTATACCCGGTACCCACCCACAGTATACCTCGGCATAATACCCACCCACAGTATACCTCGGCATATACCCACCCACAGTATACCTCGGCATATACCCACCCACAGTATACCTCGGCATATACCCACCCACAGTATACCTCGGCATAATACCCACCCACAGTATACCTCGGCATATACCCACCCACAGTATACCTCGGCATATACCCACCCACAGTATACCTCGGCATAATACCCACCCACAGTATAACCTCGGCATATACCCACCCACAGTATACCTCGGCATATACCCACCCACAGTATACCTCGGCATATACCCACCCACAGTATACCTCGGCATATACCCACCCACAGTATACCTCGGCATATACCCCCGCACAGTATACCTCGGCATAATATACCCACCCACAGTATCCCTCGGCATATACCCACCCACAGTATACCTCGGCCTATACCCACCCAGAGTATACCTCGTCATATACCCTCCCACAGTATACCTCGGCATATACCCACTCACAGTATACCTCGGCATATACCCACCCACAGTATACCTCGGCATATACCCACCCACAGTATACCTCGGCATATACCCACCCACAGTATACCTCGGCATATACCCACCCACAGTATACCTCGGCATAATACCCACCCACAGTATACCTCGGCATATACCCACCCACAGTATACCTCGGCATATACCCACCCACAGTATACCTCGGCATATACCCACCCACAGTATACCTCGGCATATACCCACCCACAGTATACCTCGGCATATGAATACCTCCACACCCACAGTATAATACCTCGGCATATAACCCACCCACAAGTAATACCTCGGGCATATACCCCACCCACAGTATCAACCTCGGCATAATACCCCACGCCACAGTATACCTCGGCATATACCGCACCCAGCAGTATACCTCGGCATATACCCACCCACAGATATACCTCAGGCATATACCCCACCCACAGTATAACCTCGGCATATACCCACCCACAGTATACCTCGGCATAGTACCCACCCACAGTATACCTCGGCATATACCCACCCACAGTTTTATACCTCGGCATATACCCCACCCACAGTATACTCATCGGCTAATATACCCACCCACATTATCCCCTCGGCATAAAAAACCACCGCCCACACCACAGTATAACCTCGGCATATACCCACCCACAGTATACCTCGGCATATATAATACCCACCCCACAGTATACCTCGGCGTAGATATACCCCACCCACAGTATAACTAAAACCTCGGCCCTATACCCACGCCACAGTATATACCTCGGCATATACCCCACCCACACATATACCCTCGGCATAATACCCACCCACAGTATACCTCGGCATATCCCACCCACAGTATACCTCGGCATATACCCACCCACAGTATACCTCGGCATATACCCACCCACAGTAATATCCCGGGTCGGCATATAACCCCCGCCCAGTATAAACCCCTCCGCATATACCCACCCACATTAAAATACCTCTGCATATACCCACCCACAGTATCCCTCGGCATATACGCACCCACAGTATATCCCGGCATATACCCACCCACAGTAACCGCGGCATCAACACCCAAGTATAATCGGCATATACCACCCACACAGTATCCCTCCGGCATATACTCCACCCACAGTATAACCTCGGCATATACCCACCCACAGTATACCTCGGCATATACCCACCCACAGTATACCTCGGCATATACCCACCCACAGTATACCTCGGCATATACCCACCCACAGTATACCTCGGCATATACCCACCCACAGTATACCTCGGCATATACCCACCCACAGTATACCTCGGCATAATATACCATCGCCTCAAGACTATCATTGATGGACCCAAGTAATTATAGAGTTTACTAAGGTTTATCAGTAAGGTCGTCATTTCTAACATATATACACACTCTCTATTTCTTCAAGGAGGTATATATATAATGCTCCATCGTCATGACCCTGTTCGGGTTGTATCATATA